>CAJQZJ010034331.1:4791078-4883527 GCA_907164525.1 Lophiomys imhausi
CACACACACACACACACACACACACACACACACACACGCGCGCGCGCGGTTTTATAGCAGCTCTATTTATAACTGCCTGAAACAACACAGATCAAATATCTTTCAAAGGGTGAATGGATAAACAAACTGTGGTACATCCATACAGTGGAATCTTTTTCAACAATAAAAAAAGAATGAGCCGAAGAGACATCCAACAACTTGGATGAATATCAACGAAGGCTGAGCGAAACAAGACAGCCCTCAAAGTTTATACACTCCATGACTATGTTTGTAGAACTGTCTCAAATGACAAAACTGTAGTGACAGCGAATAAATCAGTGATTGCCAGAGTAAGTTAGAAAAAAAAAATGTGTGACCATGATGCCCCATTTTCTGATATTGATGGATTTCCTCTGGGTCCTGATTGTGTCTAAACTGTCTTCAAAACATCTTTACAGTTATTGAAGTTCACAGAATTACCAAAAGTTAAGTCAATATTAAAATAAAATATGAAGAAAGCAGATTAGAAGGGCAGGCCATGGAGTCTATAAAGGATTTAGAACTGGGCCTTCAGCAGGAAGAATGAAAATCTGCTGTATCTCCATGGCAGAGATACCCAGCATTGGGACAGAAAGTTGCCCTCCTCTTTGAACATGGTTATTATCTTTGAGCAGGAGCCCCCACCTCCTCCTGTCCCACTTGAGGACTGCTGAGCTAAAGCAGTTCAGTTTCATATGGAAAAGGATGAGGCCTTGGCTAGAACCATAAAAGACACAGAGTCCTGATATTCCGTGAGATAGAACACCAGCTCACACAGTGATGCAGTGGGCTGAGGGGCCTGCTCAGGTACATAGTGACAGGACTGTGTTTTATGGAACTCTGTGTTATAAAACATGGGAGACAATCAGGAAGAATTAGATATTTCATTGGATTAAGCTATAGTAGTGAGGAAGACCAAGTGGACAGTGGCAGATTTTCTGCTCTTTTCCTAAGCAATATGAATGAGATATGAGTATCGTTCTTAATGCCTGATTTGGATGTTAGGCAATTCGGAGAACTTTTATCCAGTCATCTAACATCCAGGAAGGCAGTTCTCTGAGGCACTGGTAACAGAAATAAATCATAGCAGGTTTCTATACCACTCTGATACAACTTAAGGAATACCTGTGGCTAGTGGCAAAATTCATGTCTTCTAACTGATATCAAGGTAAGGCTTGTTCCTAAGAAATGACACCAAACATTAGCCTCCTCTATAGTACTTTTCAGCTGTTCCATAAGAGAAAGAAGACCAACATTTCCCTCTAGTGGTAACTTAAAGACAATAACTTACCTTTCAGAAGTAATTCTATTAAAATAGTTTAAATACGTGGGAACAGACATATACCTAGATGAGATAATTCCAGCAGGTACACTACAGCATTTATTAGTTGTTAGCACTGGTGATGTAAATGTAATATGGATTAGAAGGGATTCAGAAACAATGTATCAAATTCAATGACTGCATGTGTACAGTTTCTCCATTGTTAAAGGAGACAAAAAGGAGAGTAAAGCTTGGCAGATAATATCACAATTTGTAGATACAAAAAATCCTGTTCCTTCGGTGTCACCCATCACCTCTGGCTCATACAATCTTTCTGCTTCTTCCAAGGCTCAGAAATCTGAGTCTTGAGGGAAGGGGTTTGATAAAGACATCCACTTAGGACTGAGTGCGCCAAAGTCTCTCACTCTCTGCACACTGTCCAGCTGTGGGTCTCTGTGTTAATTGCATTCTGATTGCTGCATTGATATCACCTTTTATGTCCCTATGCCTTTAAAAAAACTTTAATATTTCTTTGTAATGCTTTTCTTTGGGGGTATTATGAAAGGGGATTGAAGCAAATGTGCATATATGCCTTCCATTGCAGGGAGTGGGGAAGCATTCAACCTACTCTTGAACTAGAAGTCTCCAACAAGCATGATATTGCTGTTGAGGATTTCCCTGTTCATTATTTTTGACAAAGCATCATTAATGCCATTTTTTTCTATAATTTGATTACAATTATAATTTGATTAAATCTCCAAAAGGCGACTACTGCTGAAATATTGGGGTTACAGATTTGGGGCTTCTATGAGGAAAATGATTTGGGGAGCCTCCGACTTTGAGCTCAGTCCTGTCTTCTTCTTCTTGACATTTGCCAAGTTTTTCTTTAAGAAGGTAGCGTTATCTTGGTATCCTAAAGAAGGAAACAGAGGCAAGAAAAAGAAACACGACTACGGAATAAAACTTGAGATTTACCTAAGGTCTGAGTGAAGCAGTGGCCTGTCTTCTTACACTCCAGAAAATGGAGTCCAGCGTTTGACTGAAGCCTTGAAAAATACCCGAGACGTGCACAGTTCCCACAGTGCTGAGATTCCTTCTTGTCGCAAGCTCATGCTTGACTTAAAGACGGGAAGGTGTGGCTGAGTGTGAGGTCTCCGATTGGGAATTCTAACTCATTCCTGTGACCTTGGGAACATGACTTTACTTTCAGGACCCCCATTTCTACATCAGTAAAACAAGGTCACCAGAATAAATGGTCTGTTACAGTCTGATGATCTATTTTGCAGATGGCGAGCTAGAGGTGCTGAGAGCCTCAACAACACACCCAAGTCAGCGGGGAAGTCGAATGCACGGCCACCCTCTAACTCTCTGTTTATACTGTGTGAGAAACTTTCCAACAGATAGTTGGACAGGCTTTCAAATGCCAATGGGCATGAAATAGGGTTTTCTCCGGAGTCCTTCTTCAGAACTGAATGTCTCCATATTCCCTTCAAGGGCGGCAGGGCCTCTTCTAAATGTTAAGGCAAATAAATACTCCAAAATGTAGGATAGGAATAGAAGCAAAAAAGCAACTGGGGGGAAAGGAGGTGGAGAACCTGGGACCTTTCACCATATGGTCTCAGAACTTCTGATTATTTTGTGAGTGTATGCAATGACATATTGGTTTCTTTAAAGCCATTCTTATATACGTCTTTCATGGTTATAATTCATGGGAATTTATATAATGAGGTAATTGTTCATAATGACTGATTCAGGAAAAGAGAAAATTTCAAATTATTTATGATAATAATAGTTACTTACACTTATATGGTAATACCAAAGCAAAATAGTAATAACTTCCATTTGAGTGAGGGAGGAGACCAGCTGCTGTTTTACATATCCAAGGAATCTAAGGCCTGATCAGAGAAGTGATATTACTTTAAGTAAGATTTGTGCAGAGTTGTTTATTAATTCAATTCCTTCCCACTCTTTCCTAATAATAGTTCAATGTGCCTTTTATTTTTAGTACATGCTGATTTGAAACATTATAGCAGCTGTCTGTAGAGGTAGATATTTTTTGTTTTTCTGAGTATTTTGGGTAAGTCTGAGTATTTGCCTGGCGTTTTAGGCAGAGTAAGCTTTAGATCATTTATGTGGGATACAGATACAAGCACATAATCTTTTAATCCTGACATCAGGCATCGACTACACACAATTATGAAGGTCTTAATTAATTTTGTTAATATTGTATGTGTATCCCAGCGTGCCTGAAGTCAGAGGACAAGCTTGGATATCATTCCTCAGAAGCTATACACCCTTTTTATTCAGTATACGGTCTCTTACTAAACTTAAACCTGTCAAGTAGTCTAGGCTTGCTGACCAGCAGGCTCTCGGGATCTGCCGGACTTTGTCGACAGTGCTGGGATTACAAGTGCAAACCAAACCACCTGTTTTCTCTATTTGGTTTTGGGTGATTGATTAATATTATCATATTACTATAATGGCATGAGTTGGTGGGCTTTCTGGATAGTATGGCCAATATAAACAACTTTAACAGGAGACAAAGCTTAATCTCACACTTGGTTACCAGTGTTTCCCTCTGAAGTCAGGTGATGCTTTCTTTTGGACTGGTTGCAAAGCAGAATATCAACCTGGGGAGCACACAGTTCAGCAAAGCAGCTTAGATCCTAAGAGCCTGTAACCAGAAGGTGATGGAGAAAAGGCCTGGTTCCCAAGATCCCCTCAAGGACATATTCTTTCCCCAGCACCTCTCAGTCCTCCCAGTAGTGTCACAGGATGAGTGATCAGCCAAACCTATTAGCCTATGTAGAATACTTAGAATCCAAACCATAGCATGTTAGATACAAGAACTAATTTTAAGTTTTTACTTTTATTTTCTAATTTTGTTTTGTTCATTCCAATATTTATTTACATATAGACCATTGTTGTTTATATATTTTAGATGGATTAGTCCATTCAATCATCTTACTATCAAGTAGGGATAATTATTACCATACTCGGGAGCCTGTCGAGATGAGTGAATTTCTCTAGGTCAGCACCTAGTTAGTATTTGGGAGAGTTGAGACACAAATTCACACAGACCCACCCTGGAGACCAGAGCATTAGTTACTTGTCAACTATATTTTCATCTTGAAATTTTGATGTGAAGCACTCAGAAGGCAAGCCATATTATTGTAATTTTTTCAAATTTGTCATTAGTGTTATAGACCCAATGGTTCCATTTATCTTAGTGAATATTTGTTAACTTGATATCTTCCTTAGCTCTTTGGTTTCTATCTTTAGTTTTGACAGTGGTGGAGGTGGGGGGGGTCAATGAAATGCCTACTGGTACCATAGTTGCCTGTGATTTCAGTATTTCAATTTGTTAGACACTCATTTAATATTGTTGTTGTTGTTATTATTATTATTATTATTATTATTATTATCATTATTGTGATTTGTGTGTGTGTGCGTGTGTGTGTGTGTGTGTGTGTGTGTGTGTGTGTGTGTGTGTGTGTACACCTGTTCCACAGCACACATGTGGAGAGCAGGTGACAGCTTTCGGGAATCAGCTTTTTCCTTCAACCATGTCAGACACAGGAATTGAACTGAGGTCGTCAAGCTCTGTGTCAAAGACCTTCATCCCTGGAGTCATCTTGCCTGTTCATTGAGATTTTGTTTAATTTGTTTAAACAACTTATTCTCAAATGGAGGCCCTCTGTAATTTGTAACTGACATCTCAGCTTCATGTTTCTTAAATGTTAAAAAACCTATGGTTCTTGGAGCTGGAATGATGACTCAGCAGTTAAGAGCACTGGCTGCTTTTCCAAAGGAGTCGGGTTCAAATCCCAGCCCCCACATGCCAGTTCATAGCTGTCTGTAATTGCTGGACTTGGTGGTGCATGCCTTTATTCCTAGCACTCAAGAGGCAGAGGCAGACAGATCTCTGTGAGTTCAAAGCTAGCCTAGTCTACAAAGTAAGTCCATGGCAGACAGGGATACACAGAGAAAACCTGTCTTGGAAAACCATATATCTTATCCAGTTGTCATGAAAGAAAATTTCAAGAATTCATCATTTCTAAGACTAGTTGGTAAAAGTAGGTAATTCTTCAATTTCACTGTTTCTCAGATTCGTTAGTTAAAAATTACATGAAATAATTCAAATAAGATCATTCATTTTCAGTAGTTAATCTTATTTCATAAGTTATTACAAATAAATATTCATTGAATTATTAAATGGTTGAATCAGAAAGGTATGAGCTTAAACCTTTATTAAATGGTTACAGACACATTTTGTTTACTTTCAAATTGTTAAATACCTAAGGGTGCTATGTGGATAGAATGGGTTACATGTGGAAAACAAAGAATAAATCTCAATGTCTGCCTCATTATTAGTGTGAATAGTAGAGTCCTTTTTCATTCATTTACCCAACTATAGTCAGATACAGGGTTTACCATTTCTAGTATCAGACCTGGATGCTGAGTGAGGCAATTGCTTTCACAAGGAAGACAGCTTTAACTGCACTGAAATATTTTGCCTGGGATGTTTTCTTTCCCATTCAAATTGCTTGTTTACATGGTATTGGATCAAATGAAAGAGAGAACAAGGGTTTCATGAGTTTCCTCTGAGGAGGCAGCTGCAGGAGAAAGGCTGTGTCAGGAAACAGGAAGATCTGTTTGTGTGGCCACAGGTCTGTGATCCCTGACCTGTCTTAGTCCTCAGCAGTAGGTATGTATGGCACTTGTGTCCCCAGGTGGAAGTACCGAATGTTGAAACAGAAGCATGCTGTACTTTTTTCTGATATTGTCCATAGCTTGGAAACCACCCATGACAGATATTTTAAATCTTCTCTTTCTTTATCAGACTCAATTTTCATATCTCCTGTCCTGCAAGAGTAAAGAGGATTATGCTGAAATCCCGACTCCTTTGAGGATTTGGGATGCACTTGTGTATCTGCATCAATAAGAAAACAAGCTGAAGGAATGTGGAAACGTGAAGCCATCTGGCCACCGGTCCACTCTCACACCGGCTCTAGGGGTCACCGAGAGCCCTCCAAGTCTCCAGCTTCAGCAGGAAACATTTGATCTCATCCAAGCAATGCCTGAACATGTGTACTCAGCTATGTGACTCGCCTCTGAACCAGTGGCAAGAGATTTGAGTTGAGAACCTTGAGGGAAGTGTTTTGAAACTGGTTTTAACCTCTTAAAAATTATTCAAGTTATAAGTGTTGCGCTGAACACACTTCATTACATGTCCATTTCTAAGCAAATCAGCAATGTTTTTATTTGAGTACACTCTAAGGAATTATTTGAAAATCCAACAATGTCCCATGACGACTATAATGTCATTATTAATCTAATTTCTGAAAAAAAAAGGTTTTTGTTATCTTCTACTTTTTGCTTCATTTTTGTACACTGATTCAAGTTTTATGCTCCTGACATTAAAAAAGATCAAGTTAGACACTCCAGAGGATGTTGCAAAATGCAGGAGAAAAATTAGAAAAATCCATCAAAGGGTGGACAGAAATGAAGAAAGTTAAAACTCTAAAGAAAAAAAGTATTGACAATAATACAGAAAGTCTGTCTTTTGTTACTCTGTGCCATGGGAAACTTCTGGCAAGTAGTGTGGGAGGGTCTTTGCACAATGTATCCAAATTCAAAGATCTTTGATGAAATCAAGGAGCCAAACAAATGAATACATTTTGTCAATATGAGATGATGAGTTAAAGCGGGTTCCAGAAGACACACGCTGAGACAGATTCATGGTAGGGGTAGGTACTCACCTAAGTTCAAAAGAAAGTGACAGACACACACTGTTATAGACCTTCACTAAAGGAGTAGATGTATTAGCAGAAGCAAAACTTTCTCACAGGTGGGTGAGGGGAATGCATCACAAGTCTGTATATTTGTCTCCTCCAATTTTCTACATTCAGATCAGGGCCCCCAGTGTGACCTCAAGTAGGGCTTTGGAAGGTCATGAAGACAAAGTTCATATGGAAGGTTAGTATACTTATTAGTACAAAGGGAATCACCTACCCATTCTACCATGTTAAGACGAAGCAGGGAAGTTCCATTTTTGAGCTAGGGATTAGGAACACTGAATATGGAGGCTTCCATTCTCCTGTTATCTCCTAAAGCTGCCGTGACATTACAAACTCCAAGGGCTTTTACTGTGGTTTTGCTTGTGTCAAACCTTCTCTTCCATTAGACTCAAAATTTCTCTTGGGAAAAGAACAAGATAATTGTGCAATTATTTTTTCTTACTTTAAATGCCACAAACAATATAAAATACCCGTGGGTAACTCTAACCAAGCAAGTGAAAGAGCTGTATAACAAGAACTTCAAGTCCTTGAAGAACGAAATTGAAGAGGACATCAGAAGATGGAAAGATCTCCCATGCTCATGGATAGGTAGGATTAACATAATAAAAATGGCCATCCTACCAAAAGTAATATACAGATTCAATGCAATTCCTGTCAAAATACCAACACAATTCTTTATAGATCTGGAAAAAACAATTTTCAACTTCATATGGAATAACCAAAAACCCAGAATAGCTAAATCAATCCTGTACAATAAAAAAATATCTGGAGGTATCCCCATCCCAGATTTCAAGCTATATACTGCAGAGCAATAGTAATAAAAACATCATGGTACTGGTATAGAAACAGACCAGCTGATCAATGGAATCGAATTGAACACCCAGAAATGAACCCACACACCTATGGTCACTTAATTTTTGGCAAAGAAGTCAAAACTGTACAATGGAAAAAGGACAGATTCTTCAACAAATGGTGCTGGTCTAACTGGATGTTGACATGTAAAAGAATGCAAATAGATTCATACTTAATCACCTTGTACAAAACTTAAGTACAAGTGGATCAAAGACCTTAACATAAAGCCTGACATACTAAATCTAATAGAAGATAAAATGTAATATTTTTGAAAAATTAAAATATTGTAACACTATTTTCCCTTTCCTCTATCCAGCCTCTTCCATGTGCCCTGCCTTGCTCCCTCTCAAATCCATGTTCTTTTTCTTTAATTCTCTCTCTCTCTCTCTCTCTCTCTCTCTCTCTCTCTCTTTCTCTTTCTCTCTCTCACACACAAACATACTACATGCACAAAACCTACTGAATCCATGTAGTGTTGCTTGTGTATATATGATTAAACGGTTTATGCCTGAATGAGACAAATTCTCTGACTCACAACATTGTCCTTAATTCTTTCTGAGAGTGGGGCCCTGGTGAGATTTTCCCCCTTCCATGATAGCATGAACAATTTGCCATTGTTTAGGTCCTATTTAGGCAGGCATATTGTTGAGGTATCATGGGTGTAGCTACTCTGTTATTTCTAGGAAAGACAAGCTCATGGCCAGCTTCTTAGACATCTGGCTTTTATAATCTTCCTGTCCCATTTTCTTTGATATTCCATGAGATGAGCCTTACGTGAAAGAGTTGTGTTGTGTCTAATCACCCCAAGTCTCCATCTGGTGCAGAGAAGCTTCTTTGGTGAGGGGTGGGTGATGGGGTGATATAATGCTTCTAAATGTTAACTAACCTGCTCCCAGACACCTGTTTGCTGTAAACCAAGTGATGCTATGTTACCTTTCTTATTAACCATTGTCTCTGACTGGTTAAATAAATGCTGAATCCTGAGATTGGGCAAAGACAGAGGTAGTATTAAGATACATGGGATTCTGAAGCAGAGAGGTTGATGGGTAGAAGAAGTCTCTGAAAGAAGAGAGGGAGAAGAAGTCAAGAGCAGGGAGGAAAACACATGCCTTGGGTTAGAGAAAAGGAACTCATTCCATGTGGCTGGAACATTGGCATAACATGGAGAATACCAGCCCAGGGACAATATATATGGGACCATATTTGGGGAATATAATTATGAGTTAGCTTAGATGGGAAAAGATTACAAAATCCAGGTCAAGGCTTGTAAAAATTTGGTGTTTGTGTTCTCATTTAAAATGGTTGGTTAAGGATTAACACTGCCAATCAATTAAATATAATATAAATACAGGCAAATAATTTAACGCATTACCTATACAGGTGAGAGATATACTTATTTATGAGTATAAGGAAAAGTGTTTAGAATTCTGTTTGTGATTATGCTGGGTTAGTAAAGTGGTGATAGTAGATTCTCTTCTGAGATCCATGACCTCACTAGCTCCAGGTAGTTGAGTAGGTTTTTAGTATAAAGAACGATTTTCTTTCTGTAGAAGGCCTTCAGATTAATTAGACAACTGTTGGTTACTGTTAATATGAGTGCCACTTTGGCATCTTTCAGGGTACCTTGTTGTGCTGGTCATTATCATGGTTCATAGGCATTACAACTAGGTGAGACTCTTGGTTTCTTTCCTCCCTTGACAACTCGCATAGTAATTTCTACTACTATGAAACCTAGTCCTCAGAGAGGAGGCCTTCAGATAAGATTCACCTTGAATCCTCCAAATCCTGTATCCAAAGTGCATGGCATTATTAGCAATAAGGAATTATTTTTGGCCTCTGGGAGGCAACCAATGGCAATAGCATTAACCTGCATTGATTTGGGAGTCTCTTGGACACTTAATAAACAATCCAAAGAGTGATTTCTCATGCCTTATTCTGGGAGTTCTGTTAGATTATCTATGGTTCTTGAGGAAAGCATTTTCAGTTGAAGATGTAGGACTTCATTTAAACTACATATACATGTGTATATATGTATGTATACATGCATGTACAAGCATATGTATATGTATACACACATATTTATATGTAATTTTGTATAAATAAAAATAATATGATTCATTCATGTTTTTCCAAATATTAGTGTTGTTTTCCCCTTGCCCCCCCCTCACTGTATGGTGACCTCTCTCCACTCTCCCTGGTTGATGCTTACCTCAGATTTTCTTCCTCCCTCTCTCATATAGCTTATATCTTGCTATTCCTTTCTTTAACATTTCTTCTTCCCTGTTTCCTGTAAGACCATTTATTTATTTTTCTTTTTTTCCCTTTTTAATGTTTATTTATTACCTCAATTTACATCTCCATCACAGTCCCCTCCCTCCACCCTTTCCAGGCTCATCTTTCCACTCTCCCACTTTCTTCTGCTTCTCTCCCCTATTCTACTCCTCTGGTGTGGGGTACCCTACATATTAGCCCCCTTCAGTTCAGCAGCCATATGAGGGCTTCCTCTTGCACTGGGGGCCTACATAGCATCTCTCCTCGGGCAAAGTGTCTCACTAACAAGTAACTGAAAGCTTCTGTAAGGCAAAGGACACTGCCATTATAACAAAACGGCAACCTACAGATTGGAAAAAGATTTTTACCAATCTCCACATCTGACAAAGGGCTAATATCCAAAATTTATAAAGAACTCAAGAAATTAAACACCAAGAAACTAAATAATCCAATCAAAAAATGGGGAACAGAACTAAACCAAGAATTCACAAAGGAGGAATCTCTAATGGCCGAGAGACACCTGAAGAAATTCTCAACATCCTTAATCATCAGAGAAATGCAACTCAAAACGACCCTGTAGGACTTTTAAAAAGATGAAATGTGATTGTATATGTGAAAGCAGACCATGCAACCAGTGGTACTAAAAATACTCTATATGTCAGTATAAACTTTTGCTTTAAGACTCAATTCATTTCAAAATAACACTGCTTATTTTATTTTTCGAATTTATTTTAAAAATTCCCTTCATGTACATAATGAGAGGTAGTTCTATGTGGGGAAAGATGTCATAAAAAATTGGAGACCTGGGTTAGCACCAGACTCTGAGAAAAGCACAGAAGAGAACCTTGTTTTTTCTAAAAAGTACATAAGTGCTACATTTCTGAGGGAATGTAAAGCAGCAGCTCGGAAGACCAGTCAAGGTGCTTGCTCAATGCCAAGGTCAGATTGGGTATATATACATATGGGGATGGTATGTGAGAAGTAACCAGGCAGCAATAGAACTAAGCACAGAGGAAGAGGAGGAAAAAGGCAAGACTTGAGACATTGCTTCATCTTAGAGGTCAACCCATACTTCTAATAGAGGAGCAACAATCTCTATGGACAGATATGAAGGGAACACTGAGCAATCCTAGCTTGAAACAATCAAGAGTTTCCTGGAGTTCACTTGCTCTCCATCACAAAGGTGTTCTAAAAAAAATAGATAGATGCTGCCTTTCAAGTGTCTTGTGTTCATACTTATGAGACTTCAATATAACCAGCTGATTTATTTACAATTCTCATATCACATTTATTAACAGAGACAACAGATATGTCCCTGATGTCAACTAATAGTCATTCAAGCTTGTCATTTTCTTGGTACTATGACAGTCTATCACAGTTATTTTCTAAGCTACTCAGAAATCAAGTTGCTAAGAGACAAGCAACATTTGCTTATCCAAATATAAGAGATTTATAGGGCATCTTCAAAAACCTCAAGAGATCTGCAGAATATGGCATTCAAAGATGTTTTCTTAACTTAAGATTTTTTTGATATCGAGACATGTCAGCTCCTGACAGCACCCCCTATTCTACTCCAAGTAGAAGATGAGCATCGAAGAATCTTCAGTGGGAGATGGTTGAGTTAGTGGCAAGCCTATCTCTTGGCAAGAAAAACCCCTTGCTTCAACTGTAGACAGAATGCTGTCCAAAAAGGACAAAACTTGAAAGCAGGTAAGTCGACAGCGTAGCTCTGCCAAGACAGGGTAGGCAAGTCCTTCATAATTCCTGCTCTACAATCAATGTCTTTCAGAGAAGTGGGACCAAACAGCTGAAGATTGATGCTGCAGTGTATGGAGAGAAAATGGGAACTGTCCTGGAAACCACTTGTATGTCATCTCTTAGTTTTGGAAGCTGTGGGCCCTGCACTTCCTATGTAATCAGATAAATTTACCCCTCTCAGGTCTCTGAGGTGGTTGAAGAATAGATAGCTAGAGTCTTATAGTTAAATTTTGAGTTGTTTAGAAATCAAGAGGGTGTTCTGGATCTAAGAAGATGTTTTTAAAATTGTGATGCAAGTTAGTATGAAAGCTGAGTTAGATATAGAACTTTAAACTCATGGAGATGGTTAGATAGTAGAATGTTAAAGTCAGGGGCCAAATACATATGGACTGGACATTGGGAATGTATGCTAAGCCATATAACTCTCACAATTGTGGCCTATTTATTTCTGTTGTAATGTATTGTATTTATTGTTATAAGAGAAAGAACCATTTGTTGGACTGAAAGGGGGAGCTGTTGGGGGGGGGGGAAGATATACATTAAACTTAAAAAAAGGGAAGAGAATGGGGAAAAATAAAAAAATAAACAAATCCTAAAAAAGAAGGCCAATTCATAAAAAAAACTTTATTGCTTCATTTGCAATGTGGCAGTGATGATATTGCAGATTATCAGTTGAGTCAAATAGCACAGTCATTGGAGTAGGTATTCTTAAGTAAAGTAATTGTTAACATAGTGGTAGGCTTTGTAAAGAGTAAACATCCCCAAAATACTATCATGTAGTATTCCATGATGAAGCCTGCTACAGGTTGGATAGAGGGAATCCAATCAGCTCTTGTCAACAGGCCTGTGATGATAAATGAAGATGAAACCAATGGGTCTGGGATGATGGCTTCTTGGGACTCATCTTGAAGTGCTTCGGTGAGGTCTGTTTTGTTTTTCTCTGCTTGGGATCATTTCTTTTGCCACTCCAGCTATGTAAAGATAATAATCGCACCAATAGAACTGGTGAACTTTCACCTTTCCTCCCTTTGATACAGTCTCATTTTCTAGTAAAACCATGACAAATGTCTCTTCCTCCACCTTCAGCAAACTAGCAGAGAATCTGTCTGTTATACTTAACGTGCCTCCTACCAGAAGTCATTGGTATTTGGTTTGGATTCCTCCGAATGGGGTGAACATTATATCTCTAACCTATGAAAAAGCTTTGCTCCTTTGCAGTGTTGGTGGAATTAAATTTGTTTTCACAGCTGGTTGTACTTGGAGAAGGGTTAGCCGCCCTCTTGAAGGTTCTACCACAGCAGTTCATCACTGGATCTGCTGTGTGGTGGGGGCTTTGAGCTGTTAACGGGAGACACAGAGGGAAGCCTAAATTAATCATTTAAGATTTATTTATTCTTTTTTCCATCATAGAGTAAAATGAGCATATGCCAACATTTCCAGGGCCAGGACTGTCTTGATCATGTGAGGGCTGATCATTGACTCCTTACATCTATCTGCCAACAGGCCCAATCTGTGGACTAGCACCCAACTATCTACTTAAAAACTACTTTGTAATTTATAGTTTGTTTTTCCTATTCTTGGCATTAGTTGTTTCTTATAAAAATCCAATGTGTTAGAGACTTTTATGCCTCTATTTTATAGGTGGGTAAATCATCACTCAGAGGGGCTATGTAGTTGCAGAACTGGTAACTGGCAGGTTAGAATCATGAATTCCAACCATATAGCCTTAAAACCAGAAATGAGGCATAAGACAGAGGATGTTCTCTGCTATAAAGAATGATCTGGATGACTCCACCCTCCTCAAATCATATGTTGAAATCCAACCATTACATGGTGTGAAGCTGAATCTTTAAGAATGGGATGGGCATTCTTAACAAAGAGGTTAAAACAAGAAATGTCTAATGCTTATAAACTATCTACTCTAAGGTATTTTGTTATAGAAATCTAAGTGCGCTAACATATACCCCAAATCATATGGATTCCCTGGCTTTTCCATAGCAAGGCCAAGAATTCTCACTGTCCTGTCACTCAGGTTCTGTGAGTCAGGAGATTTATTGAGTTTTAGCAAACCCAAGGAAGATGCAAATGGGTAGTTACTTTGAGATGTGCTTTGGGAGAACAACCAAGCAGATATACTGTTAGAACAGAAGATAGATTCTGAGTGTTGGCTGTATGTGTGAGAATACATGGGGATGCTGCCTCCTAAGATTGAGAAACCTGTAACAAAATCAAGGAATAAGTTTAAGGTGAATATCAGAAAACCAAGTGTTGATACCAAATAGCTGTATATAGATAAAATAATTAAATGGAGTTAAGCAATAGTTGCATTTAGCATTTTGGGAAAACAGTTTGATGAAACATTTTGATTCTATACAAAATGGTGGTCTAAAGTTACATACTTCATGAATGAAGAAGTAAATACTGAGTGAAGCTACAGTATGATGGAGCCTAGAGTCACAAAATGGGCAAAGAACCAAGGAAGAATTCCAGGGATGAGAGAGGAAACTGAGACCACATGACAAGACTGGGAAGGTGGCGCCCTCATCCGAGTCAAACATTGCTGTAAAGTGCAGCCTAATGTAAGTGGAACTATGGCTGTAAAATGCTGTATTTAGAGGTATGTGAGATCTTAGACTTGAGGCATTGACAGCTGTGTAGAGAAGGGTAAGTAGAGGCTACAATGTGCAACTCTTCCAAGGTTTCTTCTTGTGAAAGAGAGCAGAGTAACAAAGCATTTACTGATAATGCATCACCTGAAAAGCTGTGTGTCTGAACTATTATCACTTACATGGAATCATCTTTATAAATGAATGAGGTATTTGATTCTTTTCAATGCAACTAAACCTTTAAAATCTTCTGGTGTATATTTGATGCTCACAACCATACAATTCGAACCAGCCTCATTTAAGTAGAGAAAAGCCACATTTATCTAGAACCTGAGCTATGAGATGGGTCCAGACAGGGTGCTCTGGTGCTTGCTCAGAGACTGTGGGACCAGTGGAAGAGTAGAAGTCACCTGTGGGTTCTTTCAGTGAGAATGTGTTCTGGTTCCAGAAGAGATGGTATGTTATCTCATCACTTCAGCATTGCTTTATTGTGTTAAAGATATTTATTTCCTATGATATTTTCCTTTTCATAACTTCTAAAGTCTCTGATACTTAAATTGTAAGAAATTTTGCATGTGAAGTTTTATGTTAAATTTGACTTGAGCACTTGTGTGCAGCATTGGAGAAGCTTCTATGTAAGGGGGAAAAAGTGTGGTTGTGCACACCTTATCAGGACTATTTGAGGCTGAGGTAGAAAAATCATGAATTTGAGACAAGCTTGGGCTATAGAATGAAGCCTTGTCTCAAAATCAAATGGAAAGGAGGAGAAGGAGCAGGAAGAAGAGGAAGAGAAGACAAAGATAATAAGAGCTGCACACTTTCTTGTCTGTAGTTTAAAAAATAGGGATGACAGACATATGAGTAATCAGCACTTGAAGAGCTATGAGGAGAGGCATTCATGAGAAGTTTTCAAAGTTTTGGTCTTTTTTTTCATCCAACTTGGACATTATTAGGGGACAGATATGATCTCTATGTGTGGGAGACAAGGTTCTTATCTATGAGAATATGAGGAGTCATCACAAAGATGAATAGCTTCAGTCATAGTTACAAACACAGAGCTAAGTTCAGATGTTCAACAGAGGCTTATCAGAGTGTGTTGAAAGCATTATGGAAAAGATTCAGCCAAAATATTCTCCAAAGGGGGGGGGGAGGAATACACAGGCCAACAAATTCTGGAAAATTCACTTGGTCATTTTATTTGCTCATTCTGATTAATATGGCATTATTTACTCATTCTGCATTTCAGTGATTTTGCAAGTGTTCATTAATTGCCACTGTGCTATGATGTGCTATGATCCCTGGCTTTGAAAATATGGAAATATTGAAATGGCTGACAGTGTTCATTTACACTGCTACAAAACTGCATGGAGAGATGGATAAATGGACATTGAGCTACAATGTGACATGTGTCTGTACAATAACTGGAAGAATATGTCAGAAGAGATTGATGTAACTTTTAAATATGAAGGATTTAGAAAATATTTAGGATATAATGTTTAGCAATGTTTCATTAGCGAAAGAAATAGTGCATTTTGAACAAATATTTTGACAATTTGTGAATGTTTTTATTTTCTACTCCATTAATCCATGTACCTGTCACTGTTCAAATGTGCCTGTGACCTTGTTATAAGCTGAATGGACCAATCAGTTTATTTCTTTGGATATATTCCAGAAAGCTGATTGCAGCGTATTGCACCAAAATATTTATATGTCAAGCAATGAAAAAAAAACACACCCTAATTACAGGGTGAGTAAAAATTCAGCTGGTGTGGCCAGGATTGAAGCAAGAAGGAAGTAAAGAAAGACAGTGGCCAAATAAAGTGGGAGGGAAAAGTAAGCAAGAGGGACCTAGTGACAGCAGAGTCAAGACAAAGGACAGTGTCTATGTGTCCAATCTTATCTTATTTGCAAAGTGGATAAATTCATACACCAATGGCAAGTCATCCAGACTTCTAGTTACTGAAGAAAGTTGGGACTATAGAAAGGGTAAAACCATATCAACCCTACAAGGTGATTTGGATATGAGGTATCAAATAAACTCAAGATTTTGCAAAAGATAAACACAGGATCAAATTCAAAATCAAATGCCTCCTTGTAAGTATATTTGTATATTCATGCATGTGTCCAATCTCCATTCATTAAGTCAGTCTGAAAACTACGAATCTCAACTGGCATGATATATGTGGAGGACAAATCTTGTGTTTTATTTTTTTAATATCATTCTCTATTGATAAGAATACAAGTTACTGGGGGAAAAGGGAAGATTTAGGTTTTAAACAGTAAGAATAGATACTAACAGTTGGGGTCAGTTCATGGTCCTAAAACAAATTATATGCTCTGGGTGGCTTAAAAAGCAAATATTTCTTTTTATTTTTCTCTTCTTTTTTGTAAATAGTAAAATAACTTTCACTATATTGTATGACAACATTACAATATTTAGACTCGACATTTTACTTTTCTTACTTTAAATTGATTTTTTGAGGAATTTCATTTGTGGATATTGAATTAACATAATTTTCTACCCCACCCTTTCCCTCTCAACTTCTTCTTGAACCTCAATTTATGACTCCTTTTTAAATTATTTTATATATAATACATTATATATGTAGGCATTATATATTATACTATAACTATATTCTATATTCTATATATTATATATGTATTAAATATGCACATGATATATGTATATATAAATATATAACATACACAAATATATTCAGCCTGCTGAGTCCATTTAGTATTTTTGTTTGGGGTTGACCATTGAAATGTAAGCAAACAATCCTTGGAGAAGACTGATTCTCTTTCTCTCAGCTGCCATTGATTTTTTTTTTTAAATCAAATTGTTTTTTTTTAAGATTTATTTTATTTTATTTTATTTTTTATGTATGTAGTGTTCTGTCTGCAGATATGCCTGCAGGCCAGAAGAGGGCACCAAATTTTATTATAGATGGTTGTGAGCCACCATGTGGTTGCTGGGAATTGAACTCAGGACCTCTGGAAGAGCAGTCAGTGCTCTTAACCTCTGAGCCTTCTCTCCAGTCCCTGCCATTGATTTTTTTGTGCTTTGTCTAGTAGTAGAGATTTGGACGAGTTCTCATTCATGTTGGCATTCTGCAACTCTTGTTTAGGTGATGATGTTTCTGAGATTTCCTGGGTGTATCTTCCCTGTCATACATAAAATATAGTATCTCACAGCAGATAGCCTGACTCTCTGGCTCTTATAATCTTTCCACTTCATCTTTCAAAATATTTCCAGAGCCTTAGTATAGGAGTTGTGTTGTAGATGTGTCAACTGGGCTCGGATGCCTCAAGAATGGTTGTTTTCTGTACTTTCACCAGTTATGGATCTTTTTTTTTAATTAATTTTTTTAAAGCTACATCTTGATCAAAATCCCCTCCTTCCTCCACACCAGGTCCCACCCTCCCTCCCTCTTCCTCATCTCTGTCCACTCCTCCTCAGATGAGGAGAGTCCCCACATACCAACCCCACTCAGTTCATCAGTCACCTGGGGCCTGATAAATGATCGATGTTTGTGAGAGAAAGGAGCTTCTCTAATGAAGTGTGAGACCTACATGAACAGGGAACAATGCAGTCCCCATCTGAAGTTGGAGCCTAGTACCTCCTTGAAGAGTCATTTGTGTGAGTTCACACTGAATGCTGAAGAAGGTGGAATATGGTATCCACTAGTGAAGGCAGGACCCACAGTCATATTCAAGCAGGAAGAGTGAAACTTGTTCACAGTGGATAGCTTGCTCTTTCACTTTTATTCCATCAGAGCCCCCTGCATAGTGGATGAGGCACCCCCCCCCGTTTTCAAAATGGATTATTGTTCTGCTTCTGTTCTGGATTACCTGGTCATGATTCTCTGGCAGCAGCCACGACTGATAGAGATGGGGAGGCTTGTGTTGCAACAAAGCAAGTGAAACTCTGCAAGGATCAAAATCCAAATTTCTGGGTTCCCTCTGTTTCAGGTGAGCAGTTAAGTGTTACAGCTCAGGGGAGACAGTCAGAAAAAAAATCCTACTGCTGTAAAATGTTTTCATTCTTTTAGTATCCACTGTTGGCTAAAAACAGCTGAAAGCCCAAAATGGGGGGAGATGACAAGGGTCCATCCTGGTTCCAATGGTGGCTATGGCGGTGGCAGCAGTGGTGGGATGGTGGGAATGGCCTAGGTGCCAGTTGTGGTAGCTCAGTGGCTGGCAAGGGCAAAAGCTAGCAAAGAAAGCCTGCCAGAGCAGGTGTTGGGTCTACAGTTCTCTGAAGTAAAGACAGCTCCCATCCTCTTTGGTGAAATAGATAGTGACCTTTATTTAGTGAATCATGGAAGAATGTATAGTTTGTAGGTAGTAGGGAATTTTGGGGGAGTGGGCTCATGATTGGTTGGATTCTAATTATCTGTTTGCATGGAGAGAAGTAACAGGGTGCTTGCTTACATGACCTTTTGCCTGTAACTAAAGCTCAGGTTGTTTACATGCCCCTAGGGCTGGCGGAAGCAGGGAGAGAGCTCTTTATCACACCCGTCATCCTCAGTTTTGAGAGTTCTAGGGTCGGGATTTGCTCCATCTCACCTGGTTTGTCAAGTCCTCTGGAGGGATGGTCCAGGCTCTCCTAGAGATAAACCTGGGGAACAATCATTCAGGGGCGCAGAAATCTCGAGAAGGGGGAGTTAATGCAGGAACCGGTAGTGCCCTTGCACCAGAGAAGAGAGAGGAGGGGGATGATAACACACAAAGGCTTGGGGATGGTGATGTTATATGAACAAATAGGAGGGGGTCTTAGGAAGGGCCCTATAAGGCAAAGGGGGTGGGTAGGTCAAAGAGAGGGATGTCTTGTGACTTTGAGGAGAACATTTTAAGATGGCAATGCATGTTGCTATTATATCATTGCCTAAAAATTTAATGGGATTTATGAGTACAAAGGTTTTAGTTTATGTTTTAAAATTCTCTATATGTGTGTGAGCTTGTGTGTGTGCTTGTGCATTTGACCGCAGTAACTGAAGGTGCCAGAAGTGGGCATCAGATTCCTTGGAATTAGGACTTAGAGTTGGTTGTGAGCCACTCTCCATCAGTGTTGGAATCTGAACTATGGTCATTTGCAAAAATAGCATGAGCTTTCAACTATTGAGCCATCTTTCCAGCTCCACATTCTGTGCAGAAAGTTAATCTAATGAACACACAAAGAATACTTAGATGAGGCCAAGTTGAATATCACATTTATTCTCATATGTACCTTGTGCCAGGCGTTAAAGAAACACTTCTCTGTAGTTTTTATAAGAGGACCCCTACTGCCTGGATAATATATACCCAGACATGCTCATATGCTATAGATAAAAGTGGTTTTGTTGAGTTCTTGTAAATTACTTTTCTTTCTGTTATTTACATATGCATTTTCTATGGAACTCGAATTGTTCATTTTTTTTTAAAAAATATGAAGCTAAAACATTGCAATTTGAACTATTTTAAGGATTCATACAACCTGCTAGTTGATGACAGCCAACTGATGACTGATATAGATATGTTGTTTCATATTAAACAACAAAAATTTCAAATAATAAAGTAAATAACAATAAGTGCCTTCCTTGCCAAGACATGGTGATTTGCCATGGAGTTTTGTAGATGAACAGATTTATTTTATAAAAGTATAACCAAACCTATGTCCTATAAATAATCATCTTCAGTTTATGATGGATGTATGAAACTTGAAGTAATACATGCTAGTTAAAATAGTTATTAACTGACAAGATTTTAATTCAAACCCAGGATAATTGGATCCATAACATAGACTTTTGAAAGGTCTCACACAATTTTCTTAGGGACCAAATGTTCATTCGGGGGCTTCTGTGCCCTGTTGTTGCTGAACACTTCCACTTTCTGTGTCATATGCATACATACTCTCTTAGCATTCCAAACCAACCAAGGACTTTATGTTTTTAATAATATTCAGAATTTAGATAGAAACTGCTCAGTCCAAAATAAGCTTTGGATCCCCATTCTTCATATATTTCTTGAATATCCTCATTTATTTTTGTGTTGAAGGTCAGAAAAGGCAATGTAGAGATTTTGAGTCTCATCCATTCTCCCTGAGTTCAGAATTCCAGGCAACTTCTCTCATGTACCATTCATTGCTGCTGTTCTCTTCCAGGTGGCACTTGGAGTCCTGTGAAGTCTCTTTAAACCTCAAGCTTCATATGTAGAAAGGTACTTTAGTCCATGATCTGTCACCTAAGCTGGGGGATTATGGCATAACCATAAGACTTGGTTTAGATACAGTTTTCCACCATGTGTCCTATTGGGTGAGGTGGCCTGTGTAATCTCCTTCAGAAGCTGGGAGAAGGCAAAGGGGGTGACATCATGTTGCTAGTACTTGGCATTTGTATTTCAACCATTTTAGAGAGGCTTAAAAATCCTCTATAATTTGTATGTATATTTTCTCTACAAATATTTTAGTATTCTCCCCAGTTTTCTTCTCACATTATGTGGGGTTGGCTACCCTAAGATTTGAGCTGCTGCTTACTGATTCACTCTGGTCCCAGCATTCCTTGTAACACTCTCTGGCTCATTTCATCACCTCCCTCCCCTTCTCCTCACACCTCACCCTTGGCCTTGTGACCTTCTGATCCACTATGTAGCACACATAGTCACCACTAAATTTCTAGCACAGTCTCACAAATGAATCTAAGAAGAGCAATAACTTGCTCACATTTATGGTTCTTAAGGGCAGAATCTGAACACTGGGAATTGAAGCAGATGGACTCCCTGCTGAACACTCTTTCTGTACTGTCTTCAGTGGCTCCTAAGGCTTACCTGCATACAGCCTTCCCATTCTTCACCTACAGTGCTTCCTGTATCTCCTCAGTCTCACCCACTTCAATTACAAAAACACCTTCTCAGCATCACCCCATTTGCTCGTTCTTCCTCATGGTTGGGAGGTTGGTTTCTCATCTTCCCTTTGGTGAGAAATGTTTTCAGGGACTATTATTTGATCTTTTAAGAATGTCACCTGGGGGAAGTGGAGGGAAGAGGGAGGAAGGGCAGGATAGGAAGGGGGAATAGGGAGGGGTTGGTGACTGAGATGTAACTTGAAGAAAAAAAAATAAAGTATATAAAAAAAAAGAATGTCACCTGCTTAAAGGGACATTTCTGTTCAACTATTTGGTTTCTTTTGTCATTCTCTTGAACATTTGTCATGATTGGCTACTACTCCCTTTGGTATGCATACTCATGACTTTTTTCTTTCAAGTTTAGGCTTTTATCTCCTTCAGAAAACAAGGTACTTTGCCATACTGTCATCATTGGCCAGTGCTCACACACTTCAGGGTTTCTACTGCTTGGGGAGTGAAATGTTCACAGGACTTCTCTTGTAGAAGACTTGCAAGAACTCAATGCACAGTATATTAAAATAACCAAGTACCATTGAAACTATTCTAGGAAGACACAAGACAACTTAGTTTTTCAAATCTTCAACTGAAGAGGCTAGGGATATGTAAAAACATTTTTTAGTTAAAATACTTATATTTATTAATACTTAACAAATTATCTATAAAACACCTATATACTATAACCTAAAACCTATAATCTCAAAACCTTTAATCTATCTAAGAACTCCATAACACCTATCTACAAATACCTAACTATGACTATTTTAACTTTCTTTTTTTAATAAATAAATTTATTTATTTGTTGCTTCAGGTAACATCTCCATCATATTGTCCTCTTTCCCCCCTTCCCAGCCCCACCCTCCCACCCTCAACCCCCTAATCCTTCCATCCCACTCCTCTGGAGTGGAGTGTCCCTACATAACAGTTCCTCGCCCCAGTTCAGAAGTCATATGATGGCCAAGAGCCTACTCATGCACTAGGGGCCTACAAGGCAGTACCACCAGTGAAAAGTGTCTCATTGCCATGGAGAGAAAACTCAAAAACAAACAAACAAAAAAAAAGTCTATGTCCATGTTCCCTTTGGTGTGTTGGTTGTAGTATAGATATCCAGTACTATATAGATAAAATCCTACTATAAGTGATTAGATGCCATGTGCATCCTCCTGAGTCTGGGTTAGCTCACTCAGGATGAGCTTCTCTAGTTCCATCCATTTGGCCACAAATTGTATAATTTCATTGTATCTGATAGCTGAGTAATATTCCATTGTGTAGATGTACCACAGTTTTTTAATCCATTCTTCGGTTGAGGGACATATGGGTTGTTTCCAGTTTCTAGCTATTACAAATAAGGCTGCTATGAACATAGATGAAGAAACTTCCTTGTGATTCAGTGAAAAGTCATTTGGATATACACCCAGAAGTGGTATGGCTGGGTCCCGAGGCAGAGGCAGAGCTATTCCAAGATTTCTAAGATATTACCAGACTGACATCCATAGTGGTCGCACAAGCCTGCATTCCCACCAGCAGTGGAGGAGGGTTCCCCTATCTCCACACCCTAGCCAGCATGTGCTGTCATTTGAGCTTTTGATTTTAGCCATTCTGACAGGTGTGAGATGGAATCTTAGAGTCATCTGAGTGGCATTTCTCTGACGATTAAGGATGCTGAGCTTTTCTTCAAGTGTCTCTCAGCCTTTAGGAATTCCTCAATTGTGAATTCTCTGTTTAGCTCTTTTTCCAATTTTTTAATTGGATTATTTGGTTTCTTGGAATTTAATTTCTTGAGTTCTTTGTAAATTTTGGATATTAGCCCTCTGTCAGATGTGGGGTTGATGAAGATTTTTTTCCCAATCTGTAGGCTGCCATTTTGTTCAAATGACAGTGTCTTTGCCTTGCAGAAGATTTTCAGTTTCATGAGGTCCCATTTATTGATTGTTGGTCTTAGGTCCTGAGCTCTTGGTGTTGTGTTCAGGAAGTTGTCACCTGTGCCAAAGAGTTCAAGGGTTTTTCCTGCTTTTTCGTCCAGTAGATTTAGTGTGACCGGCCTTATGTTAAGGTCTTTGATCCACTTGGACTTATGTGTTGTACAAGTTGATAAATATGGGTCTAATTTCATTCTCTTACAAGTGGACATCCAGTTGGACCAGCACCATTTATTGAAGATGCTGTTCTTTTTCTATTGTGCGGTTTTGGCTTCTTTGTCAAAAATTAGGTGACCATAGGTGTGTGGGTTCATTTCTGAGTCTTCAATTCGATTCCATTGATCCACTGTTCTGTTTCTATACCAGTACCATACTATTTGTATTACTATTGCTCTGTAGTGCAGCTTAAAATCTTTGATGGTGATACCTCCAGATGTTTTTTTATTGTACAGGATTGATTTAGCTATTCTGGGTTTTTTGTTGTTCCATATGAAATTGAGAATAGCTTTTTCCAGGTCTATAAAGAATTGTGTTGGTATTTTGATAGGAATTGCATTGAATCTATATATTGCTTTTGGTAGGATGGTCATTTTTATTATGTTGATCCTACCTATCCATGAGAATGGGAGATCTTTCCATTTTCTAAAGGCCTCTTCAATTTCTTTCTTCAAGGGTTTGAAGTTCTTGTTGTACAGGTCCTTTACTTGCTTTGTTAGAGTTACCCCCAGGTATTTTATATTGTTTGTGGCTATTGTGAAGGGGGTTGTTTCCCTTATTTCTTTCCCAGCCCATTTGTCTGTTGAATAAAGAAGGGCTTCTATTTTTTTTAAATTAATTTTGTATCCAGCCACCTTGCTGAAAGTATTTATCAGCTGTAAGAGTTCTCTGGTGAAATTTTTGGGGTCGCTTATTTATACTATCATATCATCTGCAAATAGGGATAATTTGACTTCTTCGTTTCCAATATTTATCCCCTTGATCTCCTTTAGTTGTCTTATTGCTCTAGCAAGAACTTCAAGTACTATATTGAAGAGATATGGTGAAAGTGGGCATCCTTGTCTGGTCCTTGAGTTTAGAGGAAATGCTTCACGTTTTTCTCCATTTAATTTGATGTTGGCCACTGGCTTGCTGTATATTACCTTTATTATTTCTAGGTACAGTCCTTGTGTGCCCGTTCTCTCTAGAACTTTTAGCATGAAGGCGTGTTGGATTTTGTCAAATGCTTTTTCTGCATCTGGTGAGATTATCATGTGGCTTTTTTCTTTCATCTTGTTTACACAGTGAATTTCGTTGATAGACTTTTGGATGTTGAACCATCCCTGCATTCCTGGGATGAAGCCTACTTGATCATGGTGTATGATACTTTTGATGTGTTCTTGAATTCGGTTTGCTAGCATTTTATTAAGTATTTTTGCACCTATGTTCATGAGGAAGATTGGTCTGAAGTTCCCTTTCTTTGTTGGGTCTTTGTGTGGTTTAGGATTCAGGGTAACTGTGGCCTCATAGAATGAGTTTGAGTGTTCTTTCTGATTCTTTTTGTTGAAAGAGTTTGAAGAGTATTGGTGTTAGCTCCTCTTTTAAGAGCCAGTAGAATTCCATGCTAAAGCCATCTGGCCCTGGGTTTTTTTCAGTTGGGAGATTTTTAATGACTGTTTTTATTTCCTTAGGGGTTTTAGGGCTGTTTAATCTGTTTATCTGATCTTGATTTAGCTTCAGTAGGTGGAATATATCAAGAAAATTGTCCATTTCACTTAAGTTTTCAAATTTGGTAGAGTATAGATTTTTAAAGTAGGATCCAAATATTCTCTGGATTTCCTCAATGTCTGTTGTTATTTCTCCCTTTTCATTTCTGATTTTGTTGATTTGTGTTTTCTCCCTCTGTCTTTTAGTTAATTTGGCTAAGGGTCTGTCTATTTTGTTGATTTTCTCGAAGAACCAACTCTTGGTTTCACTGATTCTTTGTATAGTTCTTTTTGTTTCTAAGTTGATGATTTTCAGCCCTAAGTTTGATGATCTCCTGCCTTCTGCTCCTCTTGGGAGTGTTTGCTTCTTTTTTTTCCAATTCATCCAGTTTAGCTGTTAATTCGCTAATATGAGCTGTCACAATTTTCTTTTTGAAGGCACTTAGTGCTTTGAACTTTCCTTGTAGCACAGCTTTCATTGTGTCCCATAGGTTTGGGTATGTTGTGCCTTCATTTTCGTTGGATTTTAAGAAGTCTGTGATTTCCTTCTTTATTTCTTCCCTGACCCAGTGGTCTTCTAGTAAAGACTTGTTCAATTTCCATGTGTGTGTAGGCTTTCTGTTGGTTCTTTTGCTGTTGAAGTCCAGCTTTATTCCATGGTGGTCTGATAAGATACAAGGTGTTATTTCAATTTTCTTGTATCTGTTGAGACTATCTTTGTGTCTGACTATGTGGTCAATTTTGGAGAAGGTTCCGTGCGGTGCTGAGAAGAAGGTGTATTCTTTTGTGTTTGGGTGAAACGTTCTGTAGATGTCTGTTATGACCATTTGGTTCATGAGCTCTGTTAGACTCATTGTTTCTCTGTCTGGCTTCTGTGTTGATGATCTGTCCATTGTTGTGAGTGGGGTGTTGAAATCTCCCACTACTAATATGTGGGGATCGATGTGCAATTTGAGTTTTAGAAGCTTTTTTTTTTTTTTTTTTTTACAAATGTAGGTGCCTTTGTATTTGGGGCATAGATGTTCAATATTGAGATGTCCTCTTGATGAATATTTCCTTTAACAAGTATGTAATGCCCTTCTCTGTCTTTTTTTTAATTAACTTCAGTTGGAAGTCTATTTTATTTGATATTAGGATAGCTACTCCACCTTGCTTCCTGGGTCCATTTTCTTGGAAAACCTTTTCCCAGCCCTTTACTCTGAGATAGTGTCTGTCTTTGTTAGTGAGATGTGTTTCTTGTACACAGCAAAATGATGGGTTTTGTTTACCGATCCAATCTGTAAGTCTGTGTCTTTTTATTGGGGAGTTGAGTCCATTGATGTTGATGAATATTAGTGACCAGGGGTTGTTGTTTCCCATTATTTTGGTATTGGTGGTCGTCCTGTGCATCTTTTTGTTTAGTTGCTGTGGAGTTTTCTGTTTCCTCTGCTTTCTTGGGTGTAGTTATCTTCTCTGGGTTGCAACTTTCCTTCTAGGATCTTCTGTAGGGCTGGGTTTGTGGGTAGATATTGTTTAAATTTGATTTTTCATGGGATATCTTGTTTTCTCCATCTATGTTGATAGAGAGTTTGGCTGGGCATAGTAGTCTGGCTGGGCACCTATGTTCTCTCAGGGCTTGTAGGACATCTGTCCAGGCCCTTCTAGCCTTTAAAGTTTCTGAGGAGAAGTCAGGTGTAATTTTGATGGGTCTGCCATTATATGTGACTTGACCTTTTTCTCTTACAGATTTTAATATTCTTTCTTTGTTCTGTACATTTGGAGTTTCAATTATTATGTGGCAAGAGGAGTTTTTTCTTATCTAATCTGTTTGGTGTTCTGTAAGCCTCTTGGATTTTTATTGGCATCTCTTTCTTTAGGTTTGGGAAGTTTTCTTCTATGATTTTGTTGAAGATATTTCCTGGACCTTGGAGTTGGGAGTCTTCTCTGTCCTCTATGCCTATAATTCTTAGGTTCCACCTTTTCATTGAGTCCTTGATTTCTGGGATGTTGTGGGTGAGAGATTTTATTAGCTTTCTCATTTTCTTTGGATGCTGTACTGATTTCTTCCCTAGACTTTTCCATGCCTAACATCCTGTTTTCCATCTCTTGTATCCTATTTTTGATACTCTTATCCGTAGTTCCTATTCTTTTCCCTTGATTCTCCACTTTCACTCTTAACTCTGACTGTGTTTTCTTTATTGTTTCCATTTTCATGCCTTGAATGATATTATTCATTTTGTCATTTCCTGCTCCAATTTGCTTGTCTTTGCCTGGAAATCTTTCATTGCCCTGTCTTTTTCCTGTTCAAGTTGAGCCACTTTGGCTTGGAGCTCTCTAATGGTTTTATCCACTGCTTTTGCTTGTGAAATTGTGGATTCTTTGAATTCCTTCATAGATTTAAATTCTACTTGAAAGGACTCTATCACTTTCCATAATGTAGAATTGTCATCGTTTTCATGTGTTTCAGCTGTGGTGAGGTGGTCAGGACCTGATGTATTAGCATAGTTGTGTTTTGTTGGAGTCATGTCTCCCTGACTTCTGTTGTTTCTGTTTTTTTTTTCTCTGACCTTTAGCCATTTGGATGTTCTTAGCTGTCTGCTCCTGTTGTCTTCTGGGCTTGGATCCAAAGGGGGCGCTTTGGTGTAGCAGTCAAATTACTTGGCGATCTGTCACTTTCCACTAGCTATATGGGGCCTTGTGTGGAGGTTCTCAGTGTGTCTCTGAGAGATCACCCCTTCCTGTTTTGTCCCAATTGGGGACTCAGTTGAGGGGTTGTGATGGTGATGTGTTCCTGTAGATTATTGGGATCCAACTGGTCTTCCTATAGATGACAGTGCAGGTTGGCAGGCCTCAGGCTGTTGGGTGGGGTTGTAGCTTCCCTGCAGCTTATGTGTTGTACCATGTTTCTGGTCCTCCTTGGCTGCTCACAGGGGGTTCTCAGGGTCAATGTGCATCTAATAGCCAGACACACTGTGAGCTGGTGCAGCCTATTCCCAGGCAATGAGGAATGGCCTGGGATTGTTTCACTGCTCCCAAGACAGAAGTCTCTATGTTGCACATTGAGTGTTCAGCCTGCAGTGGCTCTGGTGGTATCATCCTGTGTGTTCAGGCACAGATTCTGTGGACTTTGGAAGTCCCAAGGCCTGATGGAGTCTTGAGAGGACCTAACTCCATGCCTGTAAGGTGAGTCACTCAGCATTGACTCCCAGGTCGAAACGTCACTAATCCAGGGGGTGGAGCTATATATGCTTAAGCTCTGGTTTCCTGCCGGAAGGGCCAGTACTAGCAAAAAGTCTGATAGTAATAATAAAGACCTCCTAGTTTTCCCAGGGTTGGACCCTGTGGTGGGCATATCTGCCTTCCAACCCTGTAGCCTTTTCTGCCACTCTCACAGCTCCGCCTATGTGTGTATGGAGCTGGCTTTGGATACTGGCAAATGGGGCCACTGTTATCCAAGTTCCTGTACACCGCAGTCGAGCATATCCTGCAGCTGGAAGAGTATCCCACTGCTCAATTCAGCTGCAGCGTTTTTCCCCCAATGACTGTAAATCAAATAGAGGGGCCTGTCCAGCACCCCTCTTGGGCTTTCCAAAATGCAGCTGTGGACCCATTGGCCACTGGGTTGATGCGTTGTGGAACCCTCAGCTGCTGTGCACCCAGCTGCTGCGTGCCCGCCTCGCGCTGCTAAGAGTGTGTGGCACTCCCACAGGTCCGCAACCTTTTGCTAAATAGCCGGAATGCCTGCGTGGGATCTGGGGGGGGGGGGGCAGTATGCTGGTGAGTAACCCTGTGTGGGGTCCAAATCTACCCGCTGGGTATTAGAGTGAATCTTTTTTTTTTGTTTGTTTTTTTCGAGACAGGGTTTCTCTGTGTAGCCCTGGCTGTGCTGGACTCACTTTGTAGACCAGGCTGGCCTCGAACTCGCAAAGATCCACCTGCCTCTGCCTCCCAAGTGCTGGGATTAAAGGCGTGCGCCACCACCGCCCGGCTTTAGAGTGAATCTTACCCGGTGTCTCTTCTGGTGGGGGTTCCCGATTCCCAGATTCAGCGGCTTCCATGCGTGTCCAAGAGAGGGAGGGAGAGTTCTTCTCAGGGACTTTTAATGGTTCCTGGGTAGCTGGGTGAAACCCAGGTGGGTCGAGTCACTCAGATTTTTGCACAGCGTCTTATAACTCTGTGGCTTTATGGCTGTTTTTCCCAAGATCATAATGTATCTACACGGGCTACTGCCATCTTGGATCCCCCTATTTTAACTTTCTTAAAAGGATATTAATATTCTTAGTGTAGGTTTGTGAAGGATGACTTGATTTTATGGCCGTCCCAATAGGCAGTCCCTTTCAAAGCTTAGTGACCATTTGGGCCTTTGCCAGTTTGTATGGTCAGTTTTACCAGAGCTAAATACAACAGCTAACTTGTGGCCTGTTTATGAGAGCAGTATATTTTAACTGACAAACTTGAACTTGGATTCCTCCATAGGCTTCACAGCCTAAAGCTTCTCTGAGTGGCTTCTGAACCCCACCCACTTTGCTGCCAGCCTTAGTAGGCTGAATTATGGAAGAGGGTCTTTCTCAGGCTGACTTACAATGAAAAGTCTTTCTCTCTTGGACTCTGCCTTTCAATTTATTACCTGTGCAGCCTAATGGCTTGAATATGCCATACCTTGCTGTGCACTTCTCCAGCATGACTTCTCAGTCAGTGAGGGCAGGAGGAAGAGAGAGGCTGTGTGGAGCTCTCTGGTTTAGATATCACATCAACTGGCAATCCTTGGCAGTCTTGAGGGTGCACAAAGTCTTTCTTGATGTCCAGAAGTCCCATTGCTTCTCCCGGCAATCAATATCATCTGTGTGGCTTTCACAGTTTCTTAGCAATGCCCCTTCAACATATCGTTTGGCCTCAACTGTATTTTGTCAATTTCAACAGGTTAAAGGGATGGCAAGCTCCTCCTTATGTGCTGCCAGATGTTAATCTAAACTGCCTACTGATTTACTAAAAAGGCCTAACTTCTACCACAGGGAGATGACTGAATCAGCAAAGTGCTTAATGTGCAAACTTGAGGACTTGAGTTTGATTCTCATATAAGAGCTAGATTTGGTGGCACACACCTGTATGTAATCTTATGCTGGAGAGATGGAGGTGGGCACATATCTGGTGATTGGTATCTAGTGATTCTAGCAGAATTTATCAACTGCAGATTAAATGAAAGAGCTTGCCTCAAAAATATGATGGAGAGTAATCATAGCTGATATCAGATCAGGCTTTTGTTTCTACATACAAATGTGTACATATACATGTGCACTCACATCCATGCGTACACACACACACACACACACACACACACACACACAAACATGTAAACATTCATATGTCACAAACATACAGTAAAAAGTAGAAGAAAATTCTAATAGAAAGTGTTGATGAGTGCAGTTTTGTGCCTTTGTTTTGGGAGGTGTTACTCAGCAAGACACTGGGAAAAGTTGGCCTCACTAACACAGGTGTCAATCAACAGAGTTGAGTTTTCACAGAACGTTGAACAACAACAACAACAACAAAATGGCTATATGTAAATCTGTGAGTGATTGTGAATACTTTCAAGAGACTAGAAAGAACTCAAGAAAGAATAAACAAAATTGTGAAGAAGAAATTGCTCTGTCGAGACAGAGCTGAGCTGAGAAAAATTCATGACTACTGATTTTCACCTGTATGCATTCCCTAAATATTGTGTAAATTAATTGAAGAATTCCTTAAATCAAAGGAAATGTGGGAGAGTAATCAGAAACACCCAACTGGATGCACTGTACAAATCTATGCCAATGATGTGTGAATGATAACTATAAAGGAGAGGTGGAAGAGGGCTTGGTGAGAGCAGCAGCAGCTTGGAGCTGCATGCAGTGTGGAGACACTGGTTGTCTTATAATATGGAAGAGACAAAGATTTCCATTTGATTTCACACAAGGTAACCAGAATCAGATAAGAATATAGTTATAAATGAATAAATAAACAGATAAATAAAAATAGAAAGTAGGCATACAATAGTATTTGAACTCTATCTACCCATCCATCCATCCATCCATCCATCCATCCATCCATCCATCCATCCATGTGTCTATCCATTTGTTTATTTTATTTATATTTTATAGCCTGACTGAAGTTTCCCTTCCCTCCTTCCCTCCTAGTCCCTCTGTCCCTCTCCCTCTCCTCTCCTCTCTCACTCCATTCACTTCTCCTCCATTTCTCTTCAGAAAGGGCAGCATTCCAATAAATATCAAGCAGCTATGGCATATCAAGTTGCAGTAAGACTAGTAACCTTCCCTTCTATTAAAGCTGGATGAAGCAACCCAGTAGGAGGAAATGGTACCATTCAGGCAATAGAGTCACAGACAGTCCTTGCCTCCAATCTTAGGAATCCCACAAGAAGATAAGTCTATACAACTCTAATATCTGTGCAGAGGGCCTACATCAGTTCTATGCAGGCTCCCTGATGTTTGAGTCTCTCTGAGGCCCTATGAGCCAATGTTATTTGATTCTGTGGGTTTTCTTGTGGTATCCTTAACCCCTCTGGCTCCCACAATCCTTTTTGTCCCTCTACTGTGTGATTTCCCCAGGCTCTGCCTAATATTTGGCTGTGGGTCCCTGCTTCTGTTTCCATCAGTAGCTCTGTGAAGACTCTATGATAATTGGGCTAGGCACTAGTTATGAGTATACCAGAATATCATTAAGCAATTACTTCATTGACTCTTTTTTTTTTTTTTTTTGCCAGTCATGTTTGCTTCTATCCTAGGCCTCTGGGATATCCAGCCTCTGGGTCCTGGCCCTCCAGGAACTGTCAGGGTGTGCTCCCTCTCCTGCATGGGTCTCAAGCTGGGCCAGGCATTGGTTGTCCACTCCCATTACTCCTGTACTCACTTTACCCCAGCACATCTTGTATACAGGACAATTTGTAGGTTGACGGTTTTGTGGCTGGTTTGGTGTCCCAATGCCTCCACTGGTTACAGGAGATGACCGGTTCAGGCTCTGTTTTCCCCATTGCTAGAAGTCTTAGCTAGGGTAACCCTTGTAAATAAGGATTAATGGAAATGACAGCTGGAATCTGGGGTGGGGAGCATCTCTGGGATGAACTAGAAACCTAGTGCACTGAATAATTAAAACAGAAAATTGAAAGAGTGAAATGGAGTCATATAGAGACAATAACTTGTGATTCATATGGAAGAAAAGGGGCAGATAAAGGAAAGGGACATTAAGCACACACAGATGTTTTAATCTAGAATATAAAGTACATATTATAGACGTGTTTTTATTTTCTTTCAAATGTATGGGTGTGTACATGTGTGTTCCTTAGAATACATGTAAATGTAAATGCTATATAAGCTTGGTAGTACATGGACACAAGGGGTCTCTAGAGCAACCAGGACAGCTAGACTAGCCAAATATGCATGCTCTGGTTCTAATTGAGAGACCATACCTCAATATATAAGGTGGGGAACATTGACCTTACATATTCACATATATGTATACTATCAAACTTACACAGAATTTACTTGGGTTCTGAGGATCTGAACTCTGGGCCTCACACCAGAGTAATACTTTCACTAATGAACTATCTTCCTAACCTTCAATATGTTCTTTAAAATTAAAAGAGAGGGCTAGAATATGGCTCAGTAATTAATCCAGCTTGCTGCTTTTCTAGGGGATCAGAGAGTGGTTTCAAGCATCAAAGTGGGGCAGCTTACAACTGCTTAGAAATCCAGCTCCACAAGACCCAATGCCATTTTCTATTATCCTCAGAAACCTACTCATCTATGGCACACACACACACACACACACACACACACACACACACACACACACACAAACACACACACACACACACACACACAGAGAGAGAGAGAGAGAGAGAGAGAGAGAGAGAGAGAGAGAGAGAGAAAGAGGAAGAAAGGGAGGGAGAGAGATGCACACACATAAATAGAATACATCTTAAAAATAATGAAAATGAATGTTCAAACAATTAAGGAAAAATAGCTTACATTTCAGTGAAGAAGTAGGACATAAATAAACTGATGGAAACTTTATTTCTGAAAAAGTAGAAACTCAGTAGCTAGACATAATAGAAGAATGTCCTGTAAGCTTAGAGATAAGAGAAAATAATTACTCAATCCAAAGAACATATGATGGGGAGAAACTAACACCAAATATCAGAATGCTTACTTTAGAAGCAATACCATTCAGTACCCTGGGAACATATACGATATTTAAGAGCAAATATTTGCAAATAAAATGATAGTGTTGGACAATTGGTAGTGTATGGTATTGTTTTCCCAAAGTGTCAAATTTCTTGTATCTATGAAATATATAAATCCTAAGGGAGGTATGTTACAGAACTCATTTCTTTCTCTTGCCTTTCCATGAGGATTTCTTTGGATAGATAAGTATTTGCGGAAATGAACCAAGAAAATTTGTGGAAAATGTCTGCCTCCAAAGCCTACTTATGCCTTGTCCTCTACCATTCCCTTGAGATGCACTTACTGGGCTGTCCAGGACTGAGAGCAGATGAAAGACATGTGAACAGAGCTTCCTCAGTTAAGGGGTCCAGTAAACTCACATGAGAGGAAGCCAAACTCAATCTTCAAATGCACTGCAGACTTGACATTTTGTCAACTTACCAAACTCAAGTCATTTTCCCAGTTGAGAAAATGCCCCCATGAGATCTACCTTCAGGCCAATCTGTATGTAGTACATTCTCTTGTTGTGTGATTGATGTGGATGTGCCCACCTCACTGGAAGTGGTGCTTGGGCAGGTGGTCCTGGATAGTATAAGAAAGGAGGCTGAGCAAACCATGGCGAACAAGCTAGTAAGCAGCACCCTTTATGGTCTCTGAATCAGTTTCTGCCTCAGTTCTTCCCTTGAGTTCCTTCCCTGACTTCCCTGGATGATGAATTATAAGCTATAAAGTAAAATAAACCCTTTACTTCCAAGGTTTTTTTTTTGTTTTGTTTTCATGTTTTCTTATAGCAATAGAAATCTTAACTAAGACAAAAGGAATACATGTGTCCAGAGAAAGTCAACAGTCACTGAGTTAAGTCTAGATCAATAATCAGAAGCACTCTATATACCCAACACTTGCAGAAGGTAGTTTTAAAAAAATAATGAATTTTTATTAATGCATTTTAAAATCAAAAGATAAAATTTTATGGATTTGTTGCATAGGATGGTGTTTTGAAGTATATATAGATTGTAGAACAAACAACTCTAGGTAATTTAACATATTCTTTTCTTAGTATACTAGATGCTTCAACTGTTGTGATAAAGACCAGGAACAAAAGCAGGAAAAGAGCATGTTTTACTTCACAGGTCAAAGTTCATCATGAAAGGAAGTAAGGGCAGGAACTCTATTCAGGAACTAGGAGGGAGGACCTTAACCAGAGTCCATGGAGAAGCACTCTTTGCCAGTTTGATTTCCATGACTTGTTCAACCTGCTCTCTTATACCATGCAGGACTACCTGTACATGTGTGGCACCACATCAATTATTAATCAAGAAAATATCCCACAGACTTGTCTACCATTCAGCCGGAAAAAGGTATTTTTTCTCAATTGAAATTCCCCCTTCCTAGATGACCTGGTTTGTGTCAAATTGGCAAGAAGTATAAAGAACAGATGGTTATCATTTTTGGGACAGCACTTTATGTCCAGTTTCTACTTTTCTTTTTGAAAGATTTATTTCACATGATCATCAGTGGGTGGCAGAGAGGACAGAGGCTATGTCTTTATTCACTGTTCTGACATATGAATGTCTGAATTAGTAGTCTAATATTCCCTGAAGAAAAAAAAAAAGCAAGCCTTAGACCATCACTAGTTCCATGCCAGGGTCCAAGAGAGAAGTTAGTCTGTGATGACTACTAATCCAGCACCAGGCAAGCCCAGATGGGCTTCCAGGATAGGAAGCAAGCCAGAGACTGAGAGAACCTTGCCTGGTACCACAGACCCCAGGCAATGGCCACTCAGGAGAGCTGAGCAAGGAGGGAGTTTGAGACAACTACCACACTGGTAGCATGGGACCTGGACAGGGTTTAACCTGAGATGAATACCAGTCTGGTTGGTGCCATGCATGTCTGGGGTTCAGATCATGCTGTAGAATGACCCCTGCCAGATGACATAATGAGCAATATACAAGTGGGGCATAGCACTCCTGAGACCACTCCTGAGACAAGCCCAGACACCCAGAGACTCCAGGCACCACTAAGAGAAGCAAGTAAGAAGAGGAGAAATGGAAGAGAAAGAAAAACAGAAGGATGTGGGCACAACAAAGAGAGGCAGAACAGGAAACTTGGAGGTAGTGAGGAACAACCTGATGTGAGTAGCCAGTGTTGCTACCTGGGACCATGGTGGGGTCCTGGGCTCTGCTGCCACCAGGGCCCATATCTGGATCCTTGACCCTAAGGAAGCAAGATTCTGTTACCACCAAATGTAGGAGTTAGATAAATTAGATTTAGGAAATATATAGGAGTTTTTGATACTGTCTCTTAATTCCGGGCCTGAAGAGCATTATCAGCATGAAGTCAGCAAAAACAGGAAAGACTCAATAGACTGAAAAACAAGTTTGAAGTCAGGAAAAACAGGAAAGACTCAAGACTTGAAGAAACAAAGTATCTGGCCTGACATTGTTTTCAGCTGCTAAGTGGGCGGAGCCCAAATTAAGCTGAAACAGAGTTCCTCCTATTTGAGGACAGTGCGTGGAGCCCAGAAGAGAAGAGGCCCCTGATGCTAGAGAGCTCCAAGAGTCCTGCTGAAAAAAGGGCTGGCCATTGATGGCCAGCTCTCTCCCTGAAGCAGAAAGACGCCAGTGAGCAAAGAAAGCCTGAGCAAGACACCAAAAGGCCCAGGACTGGACCCTATGGCTCAGCTTTTGCCTAGAGGGGTTTGATCTGTCCAAACAGTGGCCTAAAGGAAACGGTGCCTGGCTTTAAGGACTGAGGCAGAGCAGCTGAGTTCCTGATTCAAAAGAAGTAAGTTGGCCTGCAGACGGCTGGGGTCTCCCACAGAGAAGAAAGCATGAAGCCTTATTTAAGGTGAGACTGCAATAACCAACGACCCTGACGAACCTGCATCTGAGAGATCCAGAAAAAGGACTGCTAAGTGTGTTAAAGAATCTACAACAAAGACTGTGTTCCTGACGACTGAGGACCTGCCCCAGAGACTGTATCATTCTAAAAGGTTATGAAGTAGTTGTTATAATTATCAGTAGGTTTAGTGGATAGGTTAAAGGGGTTGTAGGAATTTATAGGATTAATAGTTAAGAAATTGTTGGTGTTTGTTATAAGTGAATTTAGTAATAAATAAATAAGTGTTAAATAATAATTTAAAAGTTCGGTTACAACCAAAAGCCAGATAGATATTCCTGTCTAGGCTGACACCTGGGGACATGTTGATATCAGAGGTCCATGCAGAATTGGCCCACCCATCACCTGGACATCATGGGAGAACTGACTCTGGAGGTATGAGAGCACAAGAGCTAACCCTGACCCTAGCCAGATGTAGTACATGGGAGAGCAGGCTCTGCACATATCAGGAGTTGGGAGTGAAATGGCCCCAAGGATGCAAGCTTGGGAGAGCTGGTCCTACCACTTGTTTTCCTGTGGTGGCATGGAGAAGGGGTACATACCCTCCTTTTCCTCACTCCTCATCACCAGTAGCAGATGAGAGACCTGGCCATGGAGTCTTGAGTGTAGTAAAACTGGCCCTGTCCTTCACTAGTGGCAGAACTGGGGAGAACAGGCTCTGCACCTCTTCTAGGTAGCACAGTACAGCTGGCCTTGGATGTGAAGATTATGAGTGGGCTGGCCCTAAGGGTGAGTGTGGGAGAGCCTGCCTTGCCTTTTGTCTGCTTTGCAGTGATGTTGGTGAGGGAAAGATCCCCTCACCTCCCTTTGCCCTCACCACCAGTGGCAGACAGGAGAAGTAGCCCCTATAGGGTCATGAGAGCAGGAGAGCTGTCCTTGTCCCTCACATGCTGCAGCACTCAGGAGAGCAGGTCCTGTACCCCATCTGGACAGCACAATAGAATTAGATCTAGATGTGGGGGTTGCAGGCCTAGAACCAGGGCTTTGAATTGGGCCACCCCAACATCTACCCCATGGATTAACTGCTGGAGTGCATGAAGAAGCCAATTCTACCTAAACTACAGGATCTCCATGACACAGGGCAACACCAGGATATCTGAGAGGAGTCCCAGTGGGATTCCAGTATTGACAAAGTAGCATAAGTCAGAGGCCTTGTACCAGACCAAGGAGTCAATGTAGTGAACATTTCGAAGGAACAAAGTGTGGACAAAGGGGAATATTGTGGGACACACTGACACACTACAGCTTCCACAATGAGATTTTTTTTTCCTCTTTTGGGAGAGGTTGCCAGGGTAGAGGGCATGTCTGAGGAGGATGTGGGAGATGAGTAGGATCAGGGTGAATGATGTGAAATTCGCTCGTACGCATGCATGCACGCACACACGCATGCATACCCAGTAAAAAGTAAACAAACAACAACAACAACAAAAAACCCCACCAAAAGTGATTTATGGTATATGTATTTATTTGCATATCTCTCTGTGTGAACTCCATATGCATGTAGGTACCTGTGGAGGCCAGAAAATGACATTAGATCCCTTGAAACTGGAGTTACAGGTGATTGTGACCTGACCCATACTGGGAACTGAACTTTCTATGGAAGGGCATCAAATCCTCTTACCCGCTCATCTGTGTCTCCAGCCCCCTTCTCACTCTTTTCCAAAAATTTAATATGTTGTTAGCAATATATGGTATGTTATAGGACAGATCTCCTACACTTATTCCTCCTACTGAAGTGACATTTTTTTTTTGTCCTTTAGTCAGCATCTAGGTTCTCCTTCTCCAATCTGACAAGAATTCTATAACTATCATTTTATTGTTTTTTTTTTAGATATAAGCTTTATTAGGTTGTGTTCTTTTAAAACTTTGAGTTTTGAGGTAGGTTTTTTTCCAAACAGCTAAAGGATATAGTGTTCAAAATAAGGCATTCATTTATACTACATTGCTTGACAGTTTTTACTATATTGACACCCTGGTGAAGGAGGTACAATTGTTGCCCTTAAAATTTTCAACAGTTCCTTTGCAGATAAGAAAATGGACCCCAAATGTTATTGAATTTGACAAAGTCATATGGCTGCAAAAAAGAGAAACCAGGATTCAAGTTTAGTCAGCCTGTGTCAGACATGCTATGCATATAAGAGTTTGTGTCAAAGAAGTCTTGTATGTTAGAAAATTTTCTCTCTCCAAATTGTCAGGATTGCATGCTGAGAAAGGAACCAAAAATAAACCACGCTGAAGAAATGTAGAACTTTTCAAAATATGTTATAACAAGAAATTTCTTTTTAATCTTTCTCTTTCCCCACACACCACTGACATACACAAAACACTCTAACACAAATACTTAAAGTAATGAAATGCCAGCTCCGATGTGTGTTTACATTTGGAGTCAGAGTGTGCCAGGAAAAACATGTGCCTGCTGCTGTGGATGCATGTTAGTTCCTAGGCCTTAAGGTTGCCTCCCACTAATGGATTGTCATAGTCAACATTTTAAATTCTGTCCCCTACTTCTTTAACCACTGTCTACAAAAAGAGGAGAAAAAATTAAAAGCTGCCCACTCTGTCCTACAGGTTCAGACATATAATGACTACCTCATCTGAACAGGCTCTGTACATCACAGAGCCCTGGTTATCTTGCCTGTGCAGTGGGGTCATGCCTTGGCCTAGGATCCAATGCAACCTGCTCATGCTTACTGTATAGCACATAAGCTACATGTACTATCTCATGATGGAAGGCAGAATTAAGACAACTTGCTCAAAGAATTCTCAGTATGGAAAACAGAGCTGAAGGCAACAAGGAAATAGTTTAAAGTTAAACCAAATTAAAAAGGGAAAGCACTCAGTGGTTTTAATGCATATTTACTTACCACTCAAAGCTGCTTTTAGGTGGCTCATTTAAGAAACCTTTCTATTGTCCTAGAGGAGACAATCATACTATGAACCAGGAAGCACTTAAAAAAGTTATTTTTGTGGTCAGAGAAGTTTATACCCACTCTCCTTTTCTTTTCTAATTTTTAAAAGAAGATTTATTTTTATCCATGTGTTTGTAATGGTGTCTTTGTGCATGGCATGTGCATGGGGGTGCCTGTGGAGGCCACAAGAGGGCATTAGATACCCTGGGAATGGAGTTGTAGGGAACTTGAGAGTTGAGATTATTTAACATTTGTCATTCGTTCTATTATTTCTGACACTGCACTTTTATTTGTGGAAAACCTACTATAAAAGTCGAAGCTCACAGATAAATTTTGCTGAAAAGCAAAAGTTGAGGTGCTGATAGGAATTGTGAGATGACCACCCAAGATCTCTCTGAAAACCTTCCTAAAGTACCCAGACTGATAACAAGTTACTGCAGGTCAGACACGATGTAAAATCACCATGAAAATGCTTCTTTTAAGAGTATTAATCAGTACTTTCATGGGAAATTCTGATTGTATTCCTTTCATTCCCAAATGGCTAGTACTTTGAAATAAATACAATTGATGCGTGTCCCTAGTAACTGTCTCCATAGTCTATAAATTTTTAGGAGATTATGAATTTAAAACAAAGTGAAATAAGCTTTTAATTTTATTTTTCTAAATCTGTCTCAACATACACAATAGGGTACAAATTAAATTCAAAATCATATGAGAGCTTTTAGCCATAAATTGCATAATGCCAAAGGAAACAAAACAGTAGAGCACAGAATGTCAGTACAGTTCATAAATAAAAACCATCATAATAAACATGATTGTAAAAAAATTTATGACAATGGGCATTCATTTCTAGAGTGGGTTAAAAACCAACTCAGTTAGCATTTGTTTAAGAAATGCAATTAAAATAATTTAGAAAAAAAATTAAAAATAAAACACGTTTTCATTTTCAATCACAAGAGAACATTAAGACACCAATATTCAAATTAGAAAAATTTATCATTACATCAAATTCATTAATAAAATGTATACCTAAGTGGCCATTAAGATACTCTATTCTGAAACTGAGATACCTGTAAATATATTAAACAGCACAGCATCTGAACACATGAGCAAATGATTTTAGAGACATGAGAAGAGATTAACAGACTCAGATTACTAAATTATTACTTCTATATGAGTGGCCATTTTTAATCAAATCACACCAAATTCCAGTATTCTACTCCCTTAAGTGGTATAAGTTATCTCCTTCATTTTTTCCAATAAGTGTATGAGACAAATGAGAAATATGATAATAGGAAAAGAAATCCTATGATTAATATATAATCCATATCTTTCTATGGAATTCTGTAGCTTGTGTCCACTTAAAAAATATACTGATCTTCCTCTCCCACTAGAGGAAGCTCTTAGCCCTCATAAGACTATTGAACAGAAATAGGCTGATATGTAGGGAGGAGTGGGATGGTTGGGAGAGGGAGGAGAGGGTGGGAGGGTGGAACCGGGAGGGGTGGAAAGAGGGCACTATGATGGAGATGTAACTTGATGTAATAAATAAACATTATAATAAAAATATACTGATCATATCATTTATAAAATAATGGTGACAAAAATTCAATTCAAGAGAATATTTTATAAGTCATTTGGGCTATTGACTAATATCTTATGCCCTAAGCAATCAACATATTTAAAAGAAAGTTTTGCTAAGAACAAAAATCAGATCAAGTAAGAGGTAATTAATCACATAATATAGACAAATAAGAAATATAAAATATGTGACAACATATTTAAGGACAAACAGAAAAACCTGATGTATAAGTTGAATTAGTTAATACATTTATTTTTATTATGAAGGAAGGAACAATAACCTCATCTTTCCACTTATGAAATAAACATACAAAAGAATTGTTGATAAAGGTACAAAAGAATTCAGTCTCTTTGAAAGACATTTTGGCAGTTCCTTAATTTTTTTCCTTATGATTCAACAAACAAAATGTATTATGTCAATAGAATAGAATATTATTCGGCTATATGAAGGATGACATATTGATCCATGTTACAGTATATATAAATCTTGAAAACACTGTATTAAAAGACAGCTATAAAAAATCATGTATTATTTTATTTCATCAGTTAACGGCCCAAATGAACAAATTCATAAGCTATTAAATGCACTTTCTTTAGTACACAGAAGAGATTAGAAAAGGCATGAAAGTGGCTGTTAACAGGTATGGAGTTTCCTTTGGGAGAAATGAAAATACCTGTGGATAGAGCTGACAACCACATGGATAGCATCATGCAATACCTTGAAGAACCGCATTAATGAAAGAGGAGAGTGGAACCTTCTAAGAATATCACTCACATATCAATGTAATTAGCTGATGATCACAGAAGAAGGGAGAGAAGGGCAAACATCCTCCACATTTTTCTAAGAGTGTGGAATCTTGGAAGTCTTTCATGTCATATGATGTGGTGTATAATTAGGATGTAGGGAAAAGAAGACACACCCTTTGAATGGCTTTTGACAACAAGTTGTAGATAGCTGACTTAAAATGAATGTCAACACTTTGGAAACACAAAAGATCAGAGAGTAGGACTTTTTTTGAGTTTGAAGAAGCTAATAATTATGTCATCATTGGCCCCAACTTGAGGATAGCAATACACCTGACAGTGGCCAGGAGTGCTGAGTTCCCTCATCTGTGACATGTAGATGGGTGGAAACTGGATATAATTCATAGCAACCAGAAAGCTTGTCCCCTAGAAGCTTCTAGTAGGTTCTCTTTGTGTTTACATTAGATGTCTAAGTTTTACTGTATGCATGACTTTTGAGGAATGGGGTCCAGAATAATCATCTACTGTGGAACAGACATGGGGACATAGCGTTTTGACAGAAGATATTTTGTTGAAACTCTAGGCACATTTGTTTGTGTTAGGTGGATGTAGCTGATCTTCCAGGCATTGGGCTGAGTTCAGCTTAGTTTGTCCTCCTAGGTGTCTGACTTGATTTTTCTAAAATAAAGAAGACAAAGCTATTATCATATGTTGAAACAATTGAATTCACACATTTTCACATTCAATTATATAATGGACTGTATACCTTTTTTAAATGACAAATGAACATGTGGTTTGTTTTTTGAGAAATTTTATTTTTTTTCTACCCACTAAGTTGCTTTTTCTTTAAAATGAAAGTAATTCTCCCTCTGTCTCTGTCTCTGTCTTGGTCTCTCTCTCTCTCTCTCTCTCTCTCTCTCTCTCTCTCCCTGTGTGTGTGTGTGTGTGTGTGTGTATGCGTGTATGTGTGTGTCTGTGTGTATATGTGCATTCATTCAAGTGTGAACATGGCGTGTTTGTGGAAGAAAGAGGATAACTTTTCAGCCATCAATTCTCACGTTCTGCTTTGCTAAGCCAGGTTGTGCTGATGTATTTCATACTGCCATCTAATTAGTCTGAAGGATTCTGGGTGATTTTCCTGCCTCCCTTCCCATCCCCAAATAGGAGTGCTAGGATTACAGATGTGCAGAAACATATATGGTTTGTACATATGATAGGGATTGCATTCTGGTCATCAGTATTTCCTGGTTAGTACTTTTCCTAACAAATCCATATCCCTGGCTCAAAATTAACTTTGTAAAGAGTTACTCTATATTCCTTAAATCATCCTTGAGTCAGTCCACTCTTCCATGCTTGATGTGATGAGCAACAGAAATGGTGACACACTCAGCCAAGCCCATAATGAACTTGTACATTAGCATTTGGTGAACTTACTAGATTGGGTTCTGTTACTTATGCTTAAATATGTGTAACCCAAAGAAGTTAAAAAACCTTTTAAACATTGAACAACAGCAAACATTACATGGAATAGTCACTGGAAAGTTCAGGGAACATCATAGAAGAGGGCATTGAAGGAATGTAAGGGGTAGAGGCTGTGGGAGGATACACAGGAAAAGACAACTAGACATGACAGAGTTGTTGCACTCATGAACTCACAGAAGCTGGGTGATATGGACAAGACCTGCACAATATTGGACCCCTCAACATTTTGTCATGGATAAGGTAGGGACCATAAGACCTCCCTATCTCCCCAAGGGACTCTCAGCAGTTAATAGTACTCAGGAAGCAGGTATTATTTTCTTCTGTAGTGTAGCCATCTATAAGTTCCAGTTTTTGCAGTAAATAAACCCTAACTAAATTCACTGGATACACAAAAAAAGAAGACCTGAGAGAAGAATGGGGAGTTGTCGAGAAGAAGGATTTCTGTAAGGGGGGGGGGAGAATGAGGGTGAAATCAACTAAAATTTGTATGTCATTTCTTAGTTTTGGAAGCTGCAGGCCCTGCACTTCCTATATAATCAGATATATTTGTCCCTCTCAGGTCTCTGAGGTGGTTGAAGAATAGATACCTAGAGTCTCATAGTTAAATTTTGAGGTGTTTTGGAATCAAGAGGGTGTTCTGGATCTAAGAAGATATTTTTAAAATTGTGAGGCAAGTTAGTATGAAAGCTGAGTTAGATATAGAACTTTAAACTCATGGAGATGGTTAGATAGTAGAATGTTAAAGTCAGGTGCCAAATACATATAGACTGGACATTGGGAATGTATGCTAAGCCATATAACTCTTATAATTGTGGCCTATTTATTTCTGTTGTTTTGTACTGTATTTATAGTCATAGGAAAAAGAACCATTTTTTGGACTGAAAGGGAGAGCTGTTGGTGGGAAAAAGAAATACCTTAAACTAAAAAAAAAAAAAGAAGGGAAGAGGATGGAGGGTTGAGGGGGAGGAGGGTGGAAGGGTGGGACTGGAGGGGGGAGTAGGGAGGGGATTGTGATTGAGATGTAACTTGAAGAAATAAAAAATAAATTATTAAAAAACATTTTTAAAACTGTAGAACACTAAAAGATATTTACTTAAGAATGAAGTACACATGATTCTGAAACAGTGTCATTGGAGTTTCTTAGAAATTCATATGGGCTCAAAATTAAGATACAAATTCTGTATACCACCCTTGCTCCATTCTAAATTGTTTATTAAGAAATAATTATGTTAGGTTCAATATTTGAACACATTTCTTCAAAGTTATTAACCAGAAAGGAGCAATTTTTGTTTCTAGAATTTGAGCCATTTGTCAAAGAGTATGCTTTTGTTGGACTATTATTTCCAATTCCTCAGGAAATGAAGGCACCAAATAAAAGCTAACTTGGAATCAATGAAAATGAGAGTTGTTTCAGCTAAGTTTTGATTGGTACTTCTAGAATGTGTGTTACTTCATAGGAGATCTAAAGAGAAACAACATTCTTCCATGGTACTTAGGAAGACATAACAGAGGTCACCATGAGTCATAAAATACAACATAAATATGGTGGCTCAAAATAATTACTACAGCATTTCTGTAGCATATTAGTTTAGAATGCTGTGCTGTGCTGCTCTGAGAGATGCTGGGCAAGGTAGTCTGCCTCTGATGAACATTTGGGTACCAACTGACAACACCACCTAAGGATCTACTGCACAGGTCTGTACACTTGATGAGGCTAATTGCTAATGCTATCTTCTGGGCATGCTTGTTTATAGATGATTAGAAATGACAGATTTTTCTCAGGATTAGAAAAGAGAATGAGATCCCTGGGACCTCAGGCAGTTGTTATTTTTAAGTTAGGGTTTCATTCTTCCTATTCTCCATAAGCGTCTTCCGTGTGCATGTTGTGGTTTGGATCTTAAATGCTGGCCCATCCTCCCTTCCAATCTTTTGAAAGCTTTGTTACCAACACAGCAGCACAAAAGTGGAGTCTTTGGGATGTGATTGTATTATGAGGGCTCTGACTTCATGGGTAGATTAATTCATGTGTTGGCTCACAGCTTAGTGAGTTTTGAAGGAGAAGTTTTATTACTCACAATAAAAGGAGATTCTGTCTTTGCTTTCTGGATGGCTCTGTAGGTTTATCTGTCACAGACTTCTTGCATGACAATTAGCATTGATCAAAAGCAAAGGGTCAAATGACAATGGACTAAGCCTTCTGAAATAATAAGACAAAGCAAAACAAACAAACAGAAAAACCAATAACATTTCCTTGTCCTAAGTTGGAAGCCTAAGGTGTTTTTTCACAGCTAACTAAAGATCACTTACACAATGTGCCAAGCTTGGTAACCTAGTCTGGTAGAGTGGTGGATCTGACCACCAATGTTGCCATGTGTTCTTGCTATAACTCTTAGGACATACCTTAAAAATATATAATAAAGCAAATAATTTTCATCTTTTAAACAGTTCTAATATATGAATAAGTAGCAGTGGCTTGTATAGTACTGCTGTTTAAATGTTCTATTATATTAGCTTAGTGCAGTAGATTACACCTATAATCCAAGCTTTTGAGAGGTTGTGGCATAAGGATAATCCTAAAATGGGCTAGAGAATGAGCTCTAGGTGATCGTGGGCTATAACATTAGGCCATATCTTAAAGAATAATATCACACATTAATAATACTAAGACACATTCAAATCAGAGTAAAGTTGGATGGATTCAAAGGTACTGTACATGAGATGTGGATAAAATGGTGGTTAATGTTCCAAAATTTTATTTACTCATGGCTTTCTACTTATAGAAAGCAATCACAAAATGAATATAAAGTGGTATTCAAGGCTGTTTGTTGAGATTAAGCATTCTGTGTGTGTAACTTTTCTGAAAATTTTCTCTTGCAGTTGTATGTTCAGATCTTAGGAACTTGTCCAGTTGTTGCTGACCCATACTTTGAGAGCAGTATTTTTCATGCTATTTCAGAGTGAGTTATTTTTCTGTTTGAAAAGAAAATGCTAAACTTGGTAAAATCTGAAGTCATGTCCATCATCCATCACTCCACCAGACTAGGTTACCAAGCTTGGCACATTGTGTAAGTGATCTTTAGTTAGCTGTGAAAAAAACACCATAGGCTTCCAACTTAGGAGGAGAAAATATTTTTGGCTTTTCTGTTTGGTTGTTTGTTTTGTTTTGTCTTTTTGTTTCAGAAAGCTTGGTCATTTATGAAGTCATTGCAACATCGTGTGATAATTTAATTTGGTTATGTTTGGCTCATATATGCAAATGTAGGCATCAAATATCCTCTCCATAAACAATATATTCTTACAATTGTTCATATTTTGTACCTCATTGGTTCCTTATTTTTAAATCTACTTTTAAATTTTTTATTGTTTAAGAAGTTCATGTATGTATACAATGTATTAGGAACATAAACACCCCCATGTTCTCTTTCAGCTACACCCAGTACCTCCAACAAATCACCTCCCAACTCCCTCCTTCCTTATTTTCCTTTTCCTCCATCCTACCTTCCTTCCATTTTTCTTCATTATTTACCTCCCCTCCTCCCTAAGTTCCTCCCTCCCTTCCCCCCTTCTTCCCTCCATCCCTTCCTTCCCCTCCTTTTTTCCACTGTTTGTAATTAATACTGCCTATATGTGTATGAATGTGGTACTATTCAGTTATCGCATTACAATGATTTTTAAATTTCATTTTTAAATTTTTTCTCTGACTTCACACATATATATAATACATTTGGATTATTAGTGTCTTTTACCTTGTCTTTCTTGTCTCCCTCATATCCCTATCGTCCTTACTCCCTACCAATCACTGTATCAGGTTCATGATTTTTGGTTTTGTTTTATGACCCATTTAGTTTAATCAAATGGGCCTTCTGTGTACACATCACTTTGAAACTATCCTTTTGAGTCTCATGGTGTCACCAGTGGGTTCACAATTGAAGTTGGTGACCCCCTCTGAATCTCTCAATAGTAGTTAGTATAATGTCACATACTAGCTAAATTGCTTTTGGAATGAACAATTTCTTCATGAAATCTTTTCTCATTAAATCATTTTTTTCATAGAGTAGGAGAATCATCATTCTATATAAAACATTTTGCAACACAGCTTGTTTTATACATGGAACAATAGCTGTCGTGTTCACATTAATAGCAGTTATCGCTGCCAAGGGTTTTACACTTGGCAGACACTAGCTAAGCAGTTGTATGTACTTTCTTAGTTAAGAATCATGGTAACATGACCACAGTACAATCATTATCATCTCTGTATTATATATGAGAAAATCATAGTGTAGACTATGAATTGCTCAAAATTGCAAAGTTGGGAAATGACAGACTAAAGATTTGTCCTCAGGATTGTCTGCTTTTTGCATCTAAGCTTTGACCTCCTTTGCTGTATCAACCTAACGGTGAGATATATCTTCTGGGACTGAAGGGATTTTTGCAACACTTGCTGTTGTTAGGATAGTTTTCTCAACTACTCCCCTAATGACACAGACAGGCAGATGTGGACATTATTCCCATTGGGAAGCTGATGTGATCATTATTCTCATTATATAGCTGATGTGACCAATGTTGACAGGAAAAACACTCTATCTCAAATTGCATATTAGGGAAAGAAAGTAATAAAACAACAGGATTTCTCAACTCTCAATTTCTACTAGGATCCCAAAACTAAAAATCATCTGTGAAAAATTTGCAAAGGTATTGTCACTAGATAGATGTTTTTGTACTAGACCATTTTCAGTCTCAGAGATGCACCTGGGAGGTGAATGTTTTGTTGAGAGGAAGTTTGATAATGAGAATTACAAGGAAATTATTGTTCCTAAATTATAATTCAACTAATGAAACTCAGGAACACATTTGAGCAGTCCCACAAATGGAGATTGTGATATATGGCTTGAAATATTAGTCAATCGTGTCAAAATACAATTCAGCAATGTAGTACAGAATCTGGCAAGGTTATCTGTTAGCGATCATAGCAAGGGAAGAGGGCTCCACTGAGAATGTGCACACATACAATGTTGGGGGATTTTCAAATTACATCTTTCCTTTAAGCAGAATTGTTGACCACATTTATTTCCTTACATGTGTAAAACTGGTAGCCCAGAATATTGATTCTTGACAGCTGGAAGTCACTATAATTCCTATACTGCATGAACCTCTTGAGTTGGCTACTCACCACTTCAAAGTCTCAATCAGGGGGACCTCAAACAAGTCCATGAGTACTGCAAAGTCTTATATAAGGCAAATAATTAAAGCAGTGGCATCCTTCAGTCTTGTACACTCTATTGATAAAAAATAAGATATGTTTTCTCACATTCAAAAGAATAGCTTAAATTCACACAAAGGTGCAAATGACAGAAATGAGAAAATTTGGATCACCTTTTTATTGCTTTTTATTTTAATTTTCAAGTTCACTAATGTAAATGATTTTGGATGATAGGAAGGATATGGAGGATCAAACTATTATCGTCAAACTAATTTTTTTAATAATTTATTTTTTATTTCTTCAAGTTACATCTCAATCACAATCCCCTCCCTACTCCCCCCTCCAGTCCCACCCTTCCACCCTCCTCCCCCTCAACCCCCATCCTCTTCCCTTCCTTTTTTTTAATTTAAGGTATTTCTTTCCCCCCCCCAACAGCTCTCCCTTTCAGTCCAAAAAATGGTTCTTTTTCTTATAACTATAAATACAATACAAAACAACAGAAATAAATAGGCCACAATTATGACGGTTATATGGCTTAGCATACATTCCCAATGTCCAGTCCATATGTATTTGGCACCTGACTTTAACATTCTACTATCTAACCATCTCCATGAGTTTAAAGTTCTATATCTAACTCAGCTTTCATACTAACTTGCCTCACAATTTTAAAAATATCTTCTTAGATCCAGAACACCCTCTTGAATCCTAAACAACTCATAATTTAACTATGAGACTCTAGGTATCTATTCTTCAACCACCTCAGAGACCTGAGAGGGATAAATATATCTGATTATATAGGAAGTGCAGGGCCTGCAGCTTCCAAAACTAAGAAATGACATACTAGTGGCTGCCTGGACAGTTCCCATTTTCTCTCCATACATTACAGCATCAATCTTCAGCCATTTGGCCCCATTTCTCTGACAGACATTGGTTGTAGAGCAGGAATTATGAAGGACTTACCTACCCTGTCTTGGCAGAGCTAGGCTGTCGACTTATCTGCTTCCAAGTTTTGTCCCTTTTGGACAGAAGTCTGTCTACAGTTGAAGGAAGGGGTTTTTCTTGCCAAGAGAAAGGCTTACCGCCAATTCAGTCATCTCCCACTGGAGATTCTTTGATGTTAATCTTCTACTTGGAGTAGAATAGGGGGTGCTGTCAGGAGCTGACATGTCTCGATACCAAAAATCTTAAGTTAAGAAAACATATTCTGAATGCCATATTCTGCAGATCTCTTGAGGTTTTTGAAGATGCCCTATCTATCTCTTATATTTAGATAAGCAACTGTTGCTTGTCTCTTAGCAACTTGATTTCTGAGTAGCTTAGAAAATAACTGTGATAGACTGTCATAGTAACTAACAAAATGACACGTTTTCATGACTATTAGTTTCCATTTCTTAATTATCCTAAGCAGTTTATGCCGGTTGGTAGCAAGAGGTCAAATCTTGACATTTTATTTTTAAGTATTACTACGAACAATACCTTTAAGAAGCGTTACCCTTAATTTTGTATCCATATACAAAGATCAATACCAATGTGGCCAAATATAATCTTAATTTTGTATCAATATACAAAGATCAATACTGATGTAGCCCAATACAATCTTAATTTTACATCAATATACAAGGGTCAATACCATTGTGGCCAAATATAATCTTAATTTTGTATCAGTATACAAAGGTATAAGGCCATATTCAATAATCTGTCCTTTTTTCTTGATCTTTCCTATACTATGTCTATGTCCCATTTTTCTCAAGTCTGTTCACTCCTACATAGGAGAGAAAGAAGGATACAGAAAAGAAAAAGAGAGAAGTCCCTGGGTCTAACCTCAAAACCCATTTAACAAGACAATTTAACAGCTTGTAGTCTTTTCCCCTAAATAACAAAATTTTCTATTATCTGTCAAATAACCAAAGGGGGGAACACACTCCCCACCTTCTGGGGATAGGACGTTGTATTCTTAAAATGACTTCCTGCTGATTTGGGATGTAGTAAACCTGTTTGGGGCCCAAATAAGAATGGAAAAATGGTTAAAAATGTTAATAGAATCATTTGATGTTCAGTCCTTTTGTGCTCAGCTATTTAGATGTCCTAAGAAGTTCATAGACAGAAGCTGATCTTCAGAGCTTTACTGAAGATCTGGCTGGAGTAGTCTGTGGAGCCTAACGATCTTAGCGATTTTGTGTTGTTGTGGTTGTAGACTTTTGAGAAAACTGCTATTGAGGAAGTCTGCAAGGCTGGATCATCTGGGCCACTCGTCTTCTTTGGTGTCTGATCTGTTTTCTGCTGAGGTTTCTGTTGTCCAGTTGTCCCTGGATTCCTTGAATGGATGCTTTAAATCTCCTGGAAAGATAAGAACAGAGCCCTGCCCTAATCCTAACTCTGGGACAATTACCTTTTTTGGGGGGGAGAGGGAGTCAGGTAATATTTTTCCTGGAGCAAATTTGGTTTTTTGACAATATATAAAGTATTACCTTTCAATCCAGATTAAAGAAGAAATTATTTTGATATTTTGGAGCTAAACAAACCTTTAGTGTATATATTTTGAGATCTCAAAGGACAATTTGTTTGAATTGCAGCCTGCCTTTTGTAAGTAGCTTTTAAACTTAAATCTTTCCAAATCCTATGTGCCTGTCTCTGCATTCTGAATTTTGGGATCAAAGACATGTGGTTTCCAACTGATGGGATTAAAGATGTGCTCCTCCACCCCTGGATCAAAGTTTTTCTCTGTTTAGAGCTTGTTTTGTATCAGGTGGCCTTGAGCTCTGAGATCTGCCTGTTTCTGTCTCTAGTGTGTTGGGATTAAGGGTGTATTCTTCCCCAATGATGTGACTAAGGGTGTGCACCATCACCACCCTGTTTCTTGTAACTCTAGAATTTTATAAGACAACTAACTCTATAGTGATCCTCCTGTCTCTGCTGGAGGTAAAGGCATGGGCTAACACCATGCATTATTTTACCTTAGCTCTAAGTTTTTTCAACTCTTGGAGGTTTGTAAAACCAGGTTGAACAGCTGTCACCTTTAATTTATTTACAGTGTTTTACACAAACTTGATAGCAGCTTAAAAGTTTTTTGTTTTTTTGTTTTTTTCTATTGTAGAGGTATAGGCTATTTCCATAGTTTGGCATTAAAAAGCAGGTAACAGGTTTAAAACACTGTAAATAAACTAATTTTTTAATTAGCATTTCCTATTTATTTTTCTGTGCCAGGCCAACCATTACCATGAGAGTGTTTCCAGGGAGCAGCTTTTTAAAGCAAAGTATGAGTTTCATGGAGTAAACTTGGCATGACCATATTTTAGAACCAAGTACTCACTATTTCAACTGACTTTTCTTGTGTGCACAGTCTTATGAACAAGAATACAGAAGTGAATATCAACTCAAAGCGGTCAAGAAATGTACCAGCAATTTCACAATATCAGATAGAATTTTCCATGGAAAGGTTGATGGAGGAGTGAGAAGAAAATATAATATGTATTTCTAATTGACCCAATTAAGCAAAGCCTACTCCAAAATAAAATTGAACATTGAGTTGCAAAGTTCAGAATTCAAATCATATCTTGTGACACTAACTCTTATTTCTTTCTGACAAAATATGACACAGATACACACACACATGCACATATATATCTTTAATATATACCTCAAACCCTTCTTCCCCCTCCTTTCTTCTCCTTCTCCTCCTCCTCCTCCTCCTCCTCCTCCTCCTCCTCCTCCTCCTCCTTCTTCTTTATGTGAGAGAGGATTTCCTTCTCTAAACCTGTATGGCACAAAACTATAGAACTGAGTATAAGTCAAATTGGCCTTGAATTCATGGAAATGCTTCAGATTTTTCTCCTGTAGTGCTAGGATTATAGGCATGCAGTATGATGCCCTCAATCCCTTCCTTTCTTCATTTCTTCCTTCTTTCCCTTTCCTTCTTAAGAACTCTTATCTTCTCTACTTTCCCTTCCCTTCCCCTTCCCCTTTCTCCTCTCTCTTCCTCTCCTCTCCTCTGCTTTCCATTTTTACCACTACTCTCCCATTTCAATTCTTCTACCTACCTTTTCCCTTCTCTCTAAATACTTGTGATAAAGCAGATTAGTTAAGAGAATAAAAAAATAGCACAGGCTTCAGGAAAAAAAGAGCAAAGATAAAAGCATAGGATAATTGTTCTTTATCTTTCTCGTGTGTGTGTGTGTGTGTGTGTGTGTGTGTGTGTGTTTCATCTGTGACAAAGGGATAGCATTTACATCATGATATGAGAATTAGGGGAAATGCCATGGTCAGTGTGAATTACAGTTTATAGATATCTGAGTATCTATATACCTGAGTATCTATATGTGCTCCTTTGTCTTCATTGTGACTCTTCTTTTTAATCTACTTTTGTTCCAGGAAAAGGAACTGTTTAGTGAACAAAAAGAATTCCTAAATCAAATCACTTATTGAAAAATAGCAATCTGAAATATAACCATAAAATAGAAAGAAAAACAACCCCAAATCTATGATAAGAGGAAGAAAACAAACTTTTCTTTCATTCGTATATTCTTCTGACATTTCGGAAGCAGATCTTCTTCTTGAACAGTTTTGGACTCAGCTTTCTCCATTTGAATAAAGCAACTGGAGAGTCCTTAAAGTATCAGCCAGCATCCACATGTTTATCTGAGAGCTTAGGTGGAAGCTAAGAAAATAAACACTGCGAATGTGTTTGGTATTAGGGTGAAAGGCACTGGGTCCCTCCTTTTCCACTTGTGGAGTCCCTGCTGCCTGCGTTACAGCCTGGGATATTAGCAGGCTTGAGCCTAGACTCTGAGTACAGGAGAAGGTATAGGGTGTTTGTACAGCTGAAAACAAGATGAAAAACCCCAGGTTCCCTCTCACACCCCATTAGACCCTGTAGTCCATGGAGTGTTGCACTCAACACATAAACACTCTGCTTAGGGAAGCCCAGGCTGGGGTGTGAGAGGGCGAGGCACAGTCTCCTGCAGGAACAATGGCATCTCTGTGAGGAGGCAGGCATCCTCACCAGGAGCGCCTTGGTCTGGGACACATTAATCATTGCTTCCACCTTGTGCATTTCAGTAAACCCCAAGGCCTTTGGGGATCAATAAAGAAACAACAGGTAAGGAGATACCCAATCAGAAAATAAACACTCAGGGTCATGGTTTCCACTCACTCTTTCCTTCTCTACAGTAGCAGAGTGAGAGGAAAATGGAATTTGTAGTAAGACAGGTCCAATGGCTGAGTTTGTCACTGTTGACAATTGATGGACTTCTCTTCTCTTCATACAACCTTATACTTTTGTCCACACTGCTTCTTCTTCCCAGAACATTCTTTAACTATACATACTGTCTTTTGGCAGATGCCTACTTGTCTTTCTAAAATGAAGTTCTACATACTTGCCTCAGAGGATATTTATTTTAATCTTTTGATGCATGCTGATTTATTTCCAGGCTCCTTGTCCCCATGCTGTGAAAAAAGTAATTCTAAAATGATCCCCCTTCATTAGAATTATTCTGTATTGGAACTTCATTTCTCTATACTGTCCGCATAGATAAACATGCATTTAGACTCAATGACGTCTCATTTATATCCAGACTCTTCATTAGTAGATCTACCATTGTACTTATTTTGTTTTCAGCTATTTTATGTTAAGTTGGCATCTTATGGTAAAATAATAACAAATTAGTATTAATGGATTTATAATGTAAATTTACTTAGAAACAGAATCTTGGTCATTTTAACCAATGTGAGGTGATAATGGATAATGACCATTGAATCCAATGACTGATTGTATAATATTTTCTCAGTGTTGGAGATTTAACCAAGTGTCTTGAGTATGTGAGACAAGTGATGTACACTGAGCTGTATCTTCAGGTTACAAATTAAAATATGAATGGCTCCCAAAGATAAATGTTTTTAGAGGTCACTGCATGAAGCTGTAAGAGTTGGTCTCTGATTATATAGGAAGTGCAGAGCCAGCAGCTTCCAAAACTAAGAAATGACAGACAACTGGATGCCTAGATAGTCCCCAATTTCTCTGAATAAATTATAGCATCTATCTTCAGTCTCTTGGTCCAATATCTCTGACAGACATTAGTTGTAAAGTAGGAATTACGAAGGACTTGCCTACCCTGTCTTGGCAGAGCCAGGCTGTCGACTTATTTCCTTCCAAGTTTTGTCCTTTTCAGACAGCTTTCTGCCTAGAGTTGAAGCAAAGGATTTTTCTTACCCACTGACAAGCTTGCCACTAATGCAACCATCTCCAAATGGAGATTCTTCGATGCTCATCCTCTACTTCGTGTAGAATAGGGGATGCTGTCAGGAGCTGACATGTCTCAGTATCAAAAAAATCCTTAAGAAAAAATCTTTGAATATTATATTCTACAGATCTCTTGAGGTTTTTTTTATCTATCTCCATATATTTGGATAAGTAAATGTTTGTCTCTTAGGAACTTGAATTCCACTTAACTTAGAAAACATCTGTGATAAACTATGCTAGTACCTAACAAAATGACATGTTTGAATGACTATTAGTTTGCATTTCTTAATTATTCTAAACAGTTTGTGACAATTGCTATCAAAAGGCCAAAACTTCACATTGCATTTTTAAGCATTACCTTGGTACCTAGGTACAATACCTTAAAAAGGGGACAATCATCCTACAATCAATAGACCCAAAAGAGCAGGAATATTGACTTGATTACCTGTTAGCGGAATACTCCACCCTAGTGGAACTGCCATGTATGCTTCCTGTGCAAGAGGAATCTCTTAGACCTCATGTGACTAACGAACTGAGGGGAGCTGATACACAGAGACACCCCACACCAGAGCTATGGAAGAAGTGGGAGAGGGGGTAGAGGTTGGGAAGGAGGGGTTCAGAGGGAGTGGAGGGAGGGCATGGCAATGGAGACATAACGAAGTAATAAATAAACTTTAAAAAAGGTTTAACCTTAATTTTGTATCAACATACAAAGATCAATACCAATGTATCTAAATGTATTTTTAATTTTGTATCAATATACAAAGATAAAAGAGCATATTCAATATTCTATCCCTTTCTCTTTATCATTGCTATATTGTGTCTATATCCCATTTTTTTCAAGTCTTCCCCCACCCACATAGCAGGGAAAGAAGCATATAGAAAAGAAAAAGAGAGAAATCCCTGGGACTAACATCCAAAACCTATTTAACAACTTGTAATTTATGCCTCTAAATAACAACAAACATCTATAACTCATCAAATGACCAAAGGGGGAAGAAAAATAATCACTCACCCTACCTTCTGGGAATGAGTCGTCACTCTCTTAAAATTGCTTCCTGCTGACTTGGGATGTAGGAAACCTGTTTGGGGCCCAAGTAAGAATGAAAAAAATGGTTAAGCAAGTTAACAGTAACAATAGTAACATTTGATGTTCAGTCCTTTTGTGCTCAGCTATTTAAAAGTCCTAAGAAGTTTGTACTCAGAGGCTGAACTTCAGGGTTTTACTGATGTCCTGACTGGAACAGAATGTGGGGCTGAACCATCTTAGTTAGCCATTTTGACTTGTTCTGGTATCGATTTTTGAGGAAACATCTATTGAGGAAGTCTGTGGGGCTGGATCATCTGGGCTACTTGTCTTGGTGTCTAGTCCCTTTTCTTTAAAGGTTTCAGTTGTCCAGTTGCCCCTGGACTCCTTAAATGGATGGTTTTAATCTCCTGGAAAGATAAGAATAGAGCCCCACCCTAATCCTAATTCTGAGGCACTGGGGCACTACTTTTTTTTGGGGGGGGAGGGGCAGGCAATATCTTTCCTAGAGCAAATTGGTTTTTTTTTAACTTTTTATGAAGTATTATCTTTCAATTGAGATTAAAGAAATTCTTTTGACCTCCAATGAGGTTGCACAAGCCCCCACTCCCACCAGCAATGGAGGAGGATTCCCCTATCTCCACACCATCACCAGCATGTGTTGTCATTTGAGCTTTTGATCTTAGCCATTCTGACAGGTGTGAGATGGAATCTTAGAGTCATCTTGAGTTGCATTTCTCTGATGATTAAGGATGCTGAGCATTTCTTCAAGTGTCTCTCAGTCTTTAGGAATTCCTCCTTTGTGAATTCTCTATTTAACTCTTTTCCCCATTTTTGGATTGGAATATTTGGTTTCATGGCATTTAATTTCTTGAGTTCTTTGTAGATTTTGGATATTAGACCTCTGTCAGATGTGTGGTTGGTGAAGATTTTTTCCCAATCTGTAGGCTGCTGTTTTGTTCGAATGACAGTGTCTTTTGCCTTACAGAAGCTTTTCAGTTTCATGAGGTCCCATTTATTGATTGTTGGTCTTAGGTCCTGAGCTATTGGTGTTCTGCAGGAAGTTGTCACCTGTGCCAATGATTTCGAGGGTTTTTCCCACTTTCTCTTCCAGTAGATTTAGTGTGACCAGCCTTATGTTAAGGTCTTTGATCCACTTGGACTTAAGTTTTTTTTCTTTTTTTTTTATTTCTTCAAGTTACATCTCAATCACAATCTCCTCCCTACACCCCCCTCCAGTCCCACCCTCCCACCCTCTTCCTCCTCAATCCCCCATCCTCTTCCCTTTTTTTAAGTTTAAGGTATATCTTTTTCCTCCCAACAGCTTCCCCTTTTAGTTCAACAAATGGTTCTTTCTCTTATAACAATAAATACAATACAAAACCAACAGAAATAAATGGGCCATAACTATGAGAATTATATGGCTTAGCATACATTCCCAATTGGACTTAAGTTTTGTACAAGGTGATAAGTATGGGTCTAATTTCATTCTCTTACAAGTAGACATCCAGTTGGACCAGCACCATGTATTGAAGATGCTGTCCTTTTTCCATTGTACAGTTTTGGCTTCTTTGTCAAAAATTAAGTGACCATAGGTGTGTGGATTCATTTCTGGGTCTTAAATTCGATTCCATCGGTCCATTGGTCTGTTTCTATACCAGTACCATGCTGTTTTATTACTATTGCTCTGTAGTACAGCTTGAAATCTGGGATGGTGATACCTCCAGATGTTTTTTTATTGTACAAGATTGATTTAGCTATTCTGGGTTTTTGGTTGTTCCATGTGAAATTGAGAATAGCTTTTTCCAGGTCTATAAAGAATTGTGTTGGTATTTTGATAGGAATTGCATTGAATTTATATATTGCTTTTGGTAGGATGGCCATTTCTATTATGTTGATCCTACCTATGGAGGTCAGTCTGGCGATATCATAGAAAACTTGGAATAGCTCTGCCTCAGGACCCAGCCGTACCACTTTTGGGTATACATCTAAATGACTCCTTACTGAATCATAAGGAAGTTTCCTCAACTATGTTCATAGCAGCCTTATTTGTAATAGCTAGAAACTGGAAACAACCCAGATGTCCCTCAACCGAAGAATGGATTAAAACACTATGGTACTCTCAATTAACTAATCTAATTTTTTTTTAAGTTGTTAAGTTTTCATTGAAACATTAAAAAGTCTTGACGTATTTAGTTCCTGGGAAAAAGGCCGCCCTTGGTCCTGGGCCTTATCACCAGGATAGGTCAGGCTGCCAGCTAAGGCAAGCCAGGCCTGCTGGCTGCTCCTCCAGCCTAACATAACAGTTTATAGTTATTAATAAATATATTTGATAACTAAGTTTCAGTTTCAGGTGGGACCCAACATGGGCAGGCATTATGGTTAACTTGGCTTTCAAAACTGTAGAGGAAACTTGAGGTTTTGAAAGTATGACACAGGTTGTAAAAAAAAAAAAAAAAAAAACGTTGTACATCTACACAATGGAATACTATTCAGCTATCAGAAACAATGAAATTATGCATTTTGCAGTGAAATGGATGGAACTAGAGAAGCTCATCCTGAGTGAGCTAACCCAGATTCAGAAGGATGCACATGGCATCTATTCACTTATAATCAGATTTTAGCCATATAGTACAGAATAATATACTACAACCAATGCACCAAAGGGAACATGAACATAGACTTTGTTTCCTGTCAGTGAGACACTTTGCCCTAGTGGTGCTGCCTTGTGGGCCCCCAGTATATGAGGAGGATCTTGGCCCTCACATGACTGCTGAACTGGGTTGGGGGACTGTTATGTAGGGACACTCCACTCCAGAGGAGTGAGATGGAAGAGATAGGGGTTAGAGGGAGGGAGGGTGGGACTGGGAGGGGTGGAAAGAGGCCACTATGATGGAGATGCAACCTGAAGCAATAAATAAAAAATTGAAAAAAAACAAATAAAGCTAGTATGAATATAAAAAATTCTTTTGAAAATTTGGAACTAAACATGCCTTGAAGTGCATATATTTTGAGTTCACAAAGAACAATTCACTTTGAATTTCAGCATGCCTTTTGTGAGTTGCTTTTAAACTGAAATCATTCCAAATCCTATGTGCCTGCCTCTGTCCTTCAGGTATTGGGATCAGGGCATGTGCCTCCCAATTGTTGGGATTAAAGGTGTGTACTGCCACCCCTGGGTCTAAAGTTTTCTCTATTTCGAGCTTGCTCTGTGTCAGCCTGGTCTTGAACTCAGATATCTGCATGTTTCTGTCTCCAGTGTGTTGGGATTAAGTGTATATGTCTCTGAAGTGATGGGATTAACAGGTGGGTTACAACCACCCTGTTCATTGTAACTCTAGAATTTAAAAGATAACTAACTCTATAGTGATCCTTCCTTCTGTCTTTGCTGGAGTTAAAGGCATGGGATAACATTGCCCTTCTCAAATATTTTACCTAAGCTCCAAATTACTTCAGCTCTTAGAGGTTTATAAAACCAGGTTGAACTCTAGTAACCCTGGTCTCTGTTGTGGTTGAAGACTAGGTAGCCATAGTCTCACAGTTAAATTTTAAGTTGTTTAGGGATTAAGAGGATGTTCTATGTCTAAGAAGATCTTTTTAAGTTGATACTGTGAATTAGGATAGAAACTGAGTTATGTATAATACTTTAAACTCACGGAGATTGATAGATAATAGAATATTAATATTAGTTGCCAAATATGTATGAACTGGACATTGGTAATGTGTATTATACCTTATAATTTTCATAATTGTGGCCTAATTATTAAAAAAAAGAATTATGAGTTCTGGGATAAGGGGGAAAGTGTGGGAGAGTGGGACCAGGAGGGTTGGAAGGAGGGGACTGTGATGGAGATGTAACCTGAAGTTATAAACAAACATTTTTAAAGAAACTTGGTCTCTAACAGGAGGTCCTCATATCACTAGAGGCATGTCTTTGAAAGGAACTGGGAGATCATGGTCACCCCTTCACTTTCTTTCTTGTCTTCTTGCCATAAGGTGAATTATTTTTTCTCTGCTCCATATTTTCCTGTTCTGATGAGCTGGCTCACTTGGGACCCAAACAATGAGAAAAATCAAAAATGGACTAAAATAATTAAAGATACAAGCAAAATGAACCTCTTTACTTAAAAGTTAAATACTCGTACAGTTACAGCTGTGGGATGCTGACTAACACAACTATGGTCTTATATGAAAAGATAAAAATTGAAGAAGAATCATGCTCTGGAGGAAGTAATGTCAATGGAGGTGGGGGTAGACACTAGAGAAGTACAAGCACCAGCTAAGGAGCTGTCATCAGGAACTGGAAAGAAAAAAGTGATGAATCTTCTCCCAAACCTTCTAAAGCAGCATGGACCTGCTAATAACATGTTCTCATATACCAGTCGTTCTCAATCTCCCTAATGATATGACCCTTTGATATAATTCCTCATGCTATGGTGACCCTTATCCATAAAATTATTTTGTTACTACTTCATAAATGCAATTTTGCTACTGTTATGAATCATAATGTAAATGTCTAATATGTAAGATATTTAATATGTAACCCTCAGTGTAGAGAGCATTTGCTACTTTGTGGGTTTTTTCTTACTTTCTTCCACCCTTCTCAACCTTTATTCCACTCTTCCCCACCCTTATTACAACCTTTCAAACACCCAACACTAAGTAGGAGATAAAGAAGTATAGAGGGGGATGGGAGTATCATTATCCTTAGACTACTTTCTGCTGATTAGGGGTATCAAGTTCCTTTGAGCAAGTTTGATCTCACTGTCAGGATATTCAGTTTCTTCATCATGTCCCTTTTCACATGACCACTTGACAAACTGCAGGAAAAAAAAACAGCAACCAGCAATCAGCAACAGAAGTGGTCGCAGCAGCAGCAGCAACAACAACAGTGGAAGCACCAGGAACAGGAATAGCAGCAGGAACAAGAGCAGGAGCAGGAACAGCCACAGCCACTCTTGGGGATCTAGCATTCATATACTTACTCAAGAGTCCCCAGAATTCCAAATGTCTTACACTTGTAGAAACTATCTTCAGTTGGCAAAATCACTCCCCTGCTAGAGCATGAGGTAAATCATAGTCAACTACTGTGAATAATCTGAAGCAGCCCCGTATCTCACACCTGGGATTAAAACAAAAACAGATCCCCATAACATTTCTATGTTTTTAAAGAAATCAATAATTCTAACTAAACTCCAGTGAAAGGGTTGGTAAACCTCTAAAGAGGTTGCAACCACAGGTTAAGAACTGCTGCTCTAGATCTTGCAGGAATTAAATTATATTGTATCAAAAAATACAGTTAGGCAAATATTGAAAGCTCTGTAAATGGTCTTGCATTGCTTTGAGTTAATAGAACATTTGATCTTTACTTTCTTTTTAAATCTGTCCCTGGTTTGTAGAACTAGACCCTGAGTTAACATTTCTCCCAATAGCCAACATAAATGTTTGGCACAACCATAGTTAAAACAACAGCTATGATGACCTTCTGTATTTATTAAAGAATTCCCTTCTCCTGCCACAGCTATAACTCTGAGGATCAGAGTTTGTTGATAGCCCCAACCCCTGAGTCTAACTTCCTCTTCAGCTGAAAGGAAGCTGAGATTTGTCCCTACTTCTATACTGAAATCACTTTGAAAAGTAGTAAATCTCCAAACTCTATGGACACACTTATCATAGAGCTACTTTTTGTCTTAGGGTATCATGTTGAATAACATCTCTCTTGTACCTTGGCTTCTGATAGACTATCTTTGCTTAGAACCAAACACATCTCTAACCTGATTTTTCTTGGGCTCTTTCTGGATTGAATCTGGTTTTCCATGACCTTATGTGCTTGGATGACAGAGATTGAAATCTTTTTTTTCTTCATTTTTACCAGATGTACATTTATTAATTAAGTTTATTTTGCCTAACAAGGGATCTATCTGTACTATCGATCCAACCTCTTTGTAAAAACTGAAAAGCAGGTAACAAGACAGATTAAAGATATAACCTCCAGTTCACGATTTTCACATTTTGTTATTGTAGACTGTCTTCTTATCATCCCAATGGAAAGCAATAACACCACCGTGAAGCAGGAAGCTGTCCACGGATGTAGACACACTGGGTTATATGTTCTGTCACCCAACATTTAATCAATGGTGGAGCTCGAAGAATTCCCCCTTCTTCACTCCATATGATCATTATCTCCTTGTGTCACCTTTATCATCTCTTTTAGACTGAAAAAGATTACTTTGTAGTCTGGTTGGTATCAAACTGCCTCCCACAAATTCATTCTTCTTACTGTACCCAAAATGAACTTTGAAAAATGGCAAGCAGATTAGCATATTTTTCAGAATAATAAATGTTATAGGACTTAACCACCAAGAAGTACTCTTCCTTCCACTGGAAATCTCTTCTCTACCACCCTATACCTTTCCTCCTACCCATGTACATTATGATTCAGATACATCTAGTTCTTCTAGTTTGCCAGTGATACTATGCCCTCTTTTTATAACATAGTTTATAACAAAGTCTTGGATAAACTATCTTTTATTCATTAGTTACCAGATGAAAAGCCATCTGTTACCAAAGAGGTAAAAAAGCCATTCATTTTTGAAGATCTCCTTACCCATCCTACTCCAGTCTAGAATTATTTGATAATTTATATAGCAGATACAACCAATAACTGGGCTGATGACAGATGGCCATGATGGTAGCCTATCTGTCTGCATGTCCATTTCCCCATTATACTGTGGAGACTTCCAGAACATGTCTATGACTTGCTCAGCCACACTTTTCTGTTATCAGTCAAAATGTACACAACCAACACACTGTAGACACAGAATGAATTTCTGATAAGAAAAAGATTTGGATATACTGGTGTATAGGAGAAAGAATCTACCAAAAGGAGCCAGAAATTTTCATCCTGTGTTAATTCTTATGATTTTTATGTTCATAAATTGAAATAGTGTCCATCAAACATGCCTTATGAACTTTAAATAGTTATCTACCTCTAAGCAAAACATGATTTTTCTTAGTCTTGAAAGGAGGGAGGTGTTCTCTGTGGTGTCATGATTACACTTTCACTGTAGAATGTTCTTTGAGAGGGTGATTAAAAGATTACAAAAACAAAATTTATATGTTTTTTTTGTATCTGCCTTTCCATACTTTCCAAGTTGCAAAGGTTTTGAAATACTGGATAAACTCTAACATAGTGTGGCACATTGAAGCCTCAGTGGGTGTGTCTGTTCATAGCTGATTGCTGAAACAATATCTAGAATATCAAAGTATATGTTATAGTTTATATCGTAAATGTACCTCAAAAGTCCATATGTTATAGGATTGTTCCTTAGAGGGGGTTGTTGTGAGGGAATAAAATCTTTAGGAGATAGTGTCTGGTGGGAATCCTTCATGTCACTGGGGTGCATTCTTTAAAGGGATTGTAGGATCCCGGTCTTTTCTTCTTCCACTTTGCTCATCCTTGCTGAAGGATATCATTGTTCTACCATTGTTCTGCTTCATGGAGTGAGCCTAGTGCTGTGCCTAGACACGAATGCAAAAGCAACAAGATCAACTGATTATGGACTGGTGCCATAGAATGGTGGGACAATATATACCTGCTTCATATATGTTGAAGATCTCAGGCATTGTGTGTTAATGAAAGAAAGTTAACTAGCACAATATATAAAACTAGATATGAGACAGGATACAAGAGAGAGTTTTGCTCTTGATCACAGAGAACTCTGAAGGAGATCTTCCATGTGTATGTGACATATTCAGTCACTCCACAACAAAGTGGGACAGGGTAAATGTTAAGAAAACTTGACTATGTATTAATAAGTACTAATTTTTGAGCCAGAGAATTTAAAAAATGCTGAATACACAAAGAATGGGAAGAATATTGGGCCTCTTACCTTAGGACTTTCACCTGCACAGGCTGAGCATTCACAACTGGAACTGAGATTTGTAAACTTAACTTTCCCTGAAATAATGAACCATAAATGGTCTGTCTATCTTGCTTTTCCACTCATTTTTTTGAGTCAAGGCTTAGAAGTGTCCTCAAACCTAAACACTTAACAGTCAGGGGCATTGCCATGTAAATGGACACTGTAAGAAAACCAAAACCAAGAAGAATCTCTAAGCTTCCCTTAAGGCCCAGGACCTTCTACACAGAGAATGTGTGTGTGTGTGCCTCAATGCTAATCTCAAGTTGATCCAGTAAGAAGACAGTATTGGCATCTCAGAACATTGTATCTTGGTCTGAATTTCTTGGTGGGGCCAAATCTTCCACATGATTCTGATTAGGGTTACAAAAAACTCATTGCTCAAATTAAAAATAAGTAGACCCCAAAGTTCTGCAGTTATAGACAACACTGTGAGATGGTCAGGGATGCTTCCCTAGTGACCATGCAGTCGGTGTGAACCAGAAGATGGGGACAGACTGGACACATACCTCACCTTCCACCCTGTAACTCCACTCCATGCTGTGTGTAACTTTCTCCCTCACCCACTCTTTCAGGAGGAAAAGTGAACTGAATTTTACAGATAGGTCATTTTTTATACTGACAAAGTTGAAATCCATCTGAGAAACTGTTTAAATAAATGGATGATACTGAACTAGCATAAAAAGACTAAATGTTCTCCAGTGGGAGATGATTGAATTAGTCGCAAGCCTATCTCTTGGTAGGAAAAGCCCCTTGCTCCAACTGTAGACAGAATACTGTCCAAAAAGGACAAAACCTGGAAGCAGGTAAGTCGACAACCTAGCTCTGCCAAGACAGGGTAGGTAAGTCCTTCATAACCCCCGATCTACAATCAATGTCTGTCAGAAAAACAGGGCCAAACAACTGAAGATCAATGTGGTAATGTATGGAGAGAAAATGGGAACTGTCCAGGCAGCCACTGGTATGTCATTTCTTAGTTTGTGAAGCTGCAGGCCCTGTACTTCCTATAAAATCAGATATATTTATCCCTCTCAGGTCTCTGAGGTGGTTGAAGAACAGATAGCTAGAGTCTCATAATTAAATTTTGAGTTGTTTAGGAGTCAAGAGAGTGTTATAGATCTAAGAAGATACTTTTAAAATTGTGTTGCAAGTTAGCATGAATGTTGAGTCAGATATAGAACTTTAAACTCATGGAGATGGTTAGACTCAGAATGTTAAAGTCAGGTGCCAAATACATACGGACTGGACATTGGGAATGTATGCTAAGCCATATAACCCTCATAACTGTGGCCTAATTACCTCTGTTGTTTTGTATTGTATTTATTATTATAAGAGAAAGAGCCATTTGTTGGGCTGAAAGGGGAAACTGTAGGGGGAAATAAGATATACCTTAAGCTTAAAGGAAAGCACTGTGCAGATTTCACTATTCTTTCTACATGTAAGAGATTGGAGAGCAGCAATCTTATGTTTACACCAGATTCTGCTTTTGTTCCTATAAAAAATGGAAATGCAAACTCTTGAGTGAGCCTTTGAGGTTGAGTGGATCAACTTCTGCCCAATCTAGTGTCTCTCTCTCCTGAATACTAACTCCTCCCAGTTTCTTCCTAGTGCTTTGAATAGCCATTGGTTCTCTTCTCCTGTGGAGGTTTGGTGAACATCTATTCTTTCCCATTTTGAGCTTCTATTCCAAATAGGTAGCTACAACAAAGTTTTTTAAATTTACCCTCTTCTTCCTTTTTCTGACTCCATACATATGGGTCTTTTGAATTGCTCTATGCTTCTCACAGTGGCTTGGATAAAAGAAACCCTGCTAAACAGAAATAGACAAGAAATCTTCATTGACCTTACAGTATACTGCTGTAATTATGGACTTAGGTTTGCTTATGTACACTGACCAAGGACAGTATCTCTTTAGTTTATTTTAATCACAGTATTACCAGTGTTGATTACTATGTATCTACCACCATGTCTCTTAAACCCTATATAATATATTTTCCATCTTTCTTTTATGACCTTTTAACATGGTCTTCCTGTCTAGGATTTAGTTCTATATGAGTCACCTAGTTGTTGTTTATGCTTCTCAAATCTTCTCTGGAATTTTCTATCATGTCACATCATAAATAAGGGTCCAGGTTCCTTCTACTCTGTGTATCTGTTTGTGAGCGTTGGCCAAGTGTGTTAACTGAGTGGATCTGAAAGCTGACTGAAATTTCTAGGAGGGAGGAAGAATAGATGTGACTAAAAATTATAAAATGTGATTGTTGAAAAAAGAGGCACATAAAGATTGGGTGCAAAGAACCAGTGTATAGATTTTAGTTTGGTATATGTAACTGGAGGATAGGCAGTCTAATAGATGTTTACTGAACTCTGGAAAGCCAGAGAATATAGCAGTTGCTGTACTAAATAAAATAGAAGGCTGAAATATAAGCTCATTGAACTGAGGAATGCACAGTCCAAGTTTCTGTATTCTTTGTATACATAGAAAATTGCTTAATTGATTGGAGATCAGGAATCGTGTGTTTATACAAGTAATCACTTTTGTTCCTACAAAATAAGAAAAGTTGAAGATATAGTCTTCTTAGACCCACTGAACTTCAGGATTGTATATGGCAATAAATAAATATTAGCTGAATGAACTTATAGGAAATACTCTTCCAGTGCTTGTAGATAAAATATCTCTGATAGTTCTGACATAGGTGCCATAAGGAGAAGTGATGTATTTGAGTAGCCATGGAGTCAAATGTCTGGCTCCAAAGAGCAAGTTGCTAACTTTCCCTGACCTGGGGCTCCACACTTCCAAGTAAATAATAAAGATGCTATATAAGCAGGAGGTAGTTTTCATGGTGAACATGAAAGCCTGGGAGCTGTACTCCAGGACATTATGGGAAGTTTATGGAGCACATCAGATCATAATGTGAGACAAATTGGCACTAGGGATTCAAGTGGCTGCAGGCCAAGTGGACCACCATGGTAAGAAAAATGAAGGGGATGCCAGAAGGAGCAGGCCCAAGCCTCCTCTGCTAAGCATACAGGCTCCACTTCTGCAAAGTATTCCTTTAGGTTGAAGTGTATGCCATAATCATTACAGTTTCCAACTGTTAAAATGAGCTATGCAGGCATTCATTCATATATGCCTTTCTTCATGTATTTAGTGAATATATATTTGAGCCCTGGTAAATGGTAGGCAATATGATAGGCACAGGGGTGAGGTGGTGAAGGGAACTCTGCATGCTCTCTGCACAAATAAAGCATAGAGTCAAATACAGAAGAAGACAAGGCACTATGAGAACATAAGCTAGAGGAGCTAACCTTCTCATGAGGGTGCCACCCTGGACCTCAAATCAGAGCCAAATTCAACATGATGAGTACAATTACAAGGATGTGTCAGCCTAAAGAAAAATAACTTACTGAGCAGAGACTCTACTTATGAGAAGAGAGAATATGCCCCTGTAGAGATAGTCATACACAAGACTAAAGGCCAGAGAAAGAGAGAGAAAGAGAGGGAGCAACTTCTTAGTGTGGAGAGCCACAACCCTAAGATGGCACCTGGCTTAATGCCAGAAAGCTCAAGCTTAGCTGTAAACAAGCCTTATTTGGTAGCAGCTGCCTAGCCCGGTGTGCTTCCTCCTTTTTTTTTTTTTTTTTTTTTCCTGATAAGAAGCACATAAAGTTGGCTTAATTGCTCATTTTTTCAAGACTGCATTTCTTTGTTTTTTTTTATAAGTACTTTTTTTTTCAAGTTACATCTCAGTCGCAAACCCTTCCCTATTCCCCCTTCCTGTCCCACCCTTCCACCCTCTTCCCCCCCCCAACAGCTTCTCGTTTCATTCCAACAAATGCTTCCTCATTTTTTGAGCCTATCTTGGATCACCAGGTGGCATGATCTGATTGGGTTTGAGTAGGCATATAAGGGCTTGGAGGAGGAGAAGCAGAGACACAAGCAGAGAAGCAGATGTACAAGGTTCCTGAATAAACTGCTTGAAGAAGAATCGTGGTTGTGTCTTTCCTGCTGGTCAGGGGAACATGACAAGTGGTGGCCCGTACGGGGAACCTCTCCGTGGGTGAACGATTCAGAACTTCTTGCAGTCAGGGCAGTCGACTGGTAAGTCCCAGGTAAGGTGGGACCAAGGTTAGGACCTCCGTAAAGAGGCAATAAGGTCTCCGGAGGGAGCAATAAGGACCTCGGTAAAGAGGCAATAAGGTCTCTGGAGGGAGCAATAAAGTAATAAAGTTCTGGGATTCGGACGAGTAGAAGAAAAACAAAAGCGAAAGTATGGGGAATTTACCATTGCAGCCCATTTTTTCCGCTCTTAAAGAGCTATTAAAATCTACATTGCAGGGAGGAGCATGGGCTATTTGGAGACTTGTTTGTAGTTGTTTAGGAGATCAGAGATATTGCAAGGCCGTGGAAAAGGGACAAGAGGCATTAGAGCAGTTAAAAGAGGAGCGCTTGGTCAAATCTGGGAAAGATACTTCGGAAGAGGATAGCTCAGAGTCTGAAGAGGAACTTGAAATGTTAGCAAAGGAAATGGAGAAGTCATCTTTGAGGAAGAGGTCTGACTCCACCCGTATAGAGCCCTCAGCTCCGGGGCCGCCTGTGTTGGCGACGCCTTCATATAATGAGACTTCCCCTCCGAGTGATCCTAGTGGGTGGTCATTCTGTCCAAATGTCTGGAGGGAAGTGAGACATGAGCTGTACTACCCTGTCTTTCAGGATGGAGGGGGAAATCGTTATCATGAACCTCTCGATTTTAAGGTAATTAAAGCACTTGCTGAGTCTGTCCGCACTTATGGGATTAATGCTGCTTTCACTGTAGCTCAGGTGGAAGCTCTTCATCGTTATTGCATGACTCCTAGTGACTGGATGAGCTTGGCACATGCCTGCCTCTCCTCTGGGCAGTATTTAGATTGGAAGGCTTTTTTGATTGAGTTTGCTAATGAACAAGCTGCTGCTAATCGTGCAGCAGGAAACCCAGCCTGGGATGTGGACATGCTTCTTGGGCAAGGTCGATATGTTCAACAACAAACTGGGTATCTGGCTCAGGTGTTTGAGCAAATCAATTTAATCACAACCCGAGCTTGGAAATCATTGCCTAACAAAGGGGAAGTGAATGGCAATCTAACTAAAATTATTCAGGGTCCCCTGGAGCCTTTCTCAGACATCATGGCTAGAACGGTTGAGGCCGCTGGAAGGGTATTTGGAGACCCTGATTTGGCAATGCCCTTAATTAAACAACTTTTGTATGAGCAATGTACAAAGGAATGTAAAGCAGCTATCACCCCTTAAAGTGTGTAGAGAGGTGGGGGGTCCTTTGACTAATGCAGGTCTTGCAGCTGCTGTTGTGCATATTACACAAAACAAGAAAAGAAGTAATGGTGCCTGTTACCGTTGTGGAAAGATGGGGCACCTTAAAAGGCAATGCCCCGAGAAAGGAAGACAGAGTGAAACAGGAAGTGGGAACCACCCTAAGCAGCCTGGTCTTTGCCCCAAGTGCAAGAAGGGAAATCATTGGGCAAATGAATGTAGATCTGTTAAGGATATTAATGGTCAGCCTTTAACACAAGGTTATGGAGGAACTCGTCCAAAAAACAGGCAGAGGGGCCCCCGCCTTCAGGGCCCTCAAATATATGGGGCAATTGAAGACCCTCAGGAAGAGAGGTGGCCAACTCTGAGATCTCCCACACAACGTGGAGTGCCACTTAGGGCTCAGCAGGATTGGACCTCTGTTCCACCGCCAGACTCGTATTGACCCCTCAAATGGGGACCCAAACAATAGATACTGACTTTAAAGGGCCTTTGGATCCGGGCACAGTGGGCCTGTTAATTGGAAGGTCCTCCTCAGCTTTAAAAGGGCTTATTGTGCATCCTAGCATTATTGATCCCGATTATACCGGGGATCAACCGGGGTTGTTAAAATTATGGTATCTTCCCCCCGAGGAATAACCTCCATTTCACCAGGGGATCGGATAGCACAATTGGTCATTTTGCCTAGCCTTCATGATCTGTTCCCTGCAAAAAATAAAGAAAGAAGGGAAAAGGGGTTTGGGTCCTCTGGCTTAGATATGGCTTATGTGGCCCTTGATTTGGAACAGCGTACTCTGTTAGAATTGGTAGTGAATGGAAAAAGGATTTTGGGCCTTCTAGATACTGGAGTTGATAAAAGCATAATAGCAAGAAAAGATTGGCCTTCTGCTTGGCCTATTCAGGAGTCCTCACAGACCTTACAAGGTCTGGGTTTTGCAAAAACTCCAGGTATAAGCGCCAGAGAATTGACTTGGAAAGATGCTGAGGGCCATTCAGGAAGTATGCAGCCTTATGTCCTAGAATTGCTAGTGACCCTATTGGGACGTGATTTGCTTAAGGACATGGGATTCCAACTGACCAATGAAGGGATGCAAGCTATGGGCCATCATCCTTCATTTGGATTAGGAAGGTTTTAACAAGGCCGCCGTTTACTGGTTCAAGCCAATCCCCGTATCCCAAAGCAGGGCCTGGGTTTTTCCTAGGGGCTGCTGAGAATAGTATACCCATTACTTGGAATATAGAGGAGCCAGTTTGGGTTCCTCAATGGACTCTCTCCTTTGAAAAGCTTGAAACGGCAAAGTCCTTGGTTCAAGAACAATTAAGCCTGGGACATATAAAGCCCTCCATTTCCCCTTGGAATACGTCCATTTTTGTGATAAAAAAGAAGTCAGGCAAGTGGAGGTTGTTACATGATTTAAGAGCTATAAATAAACAAATACAACTGATGGAGCAAGTCCAACAGGGATTACCATTATTATCAGCTTTACCAAAAGAATGGCCTATTATAGCTGTGGATATATAAGATTGTTTTTTCTCTATTCCATTATTTGCCTTTACCCTATATCCTGCAATAAGATGTTTTCATTCCATATCAAAATTATACTGTAGCTGCAAATTTGTCTAAGCAACTCTCTCAGTATCTTACAAGAAATTGGTCTGGCAAGTTTGATAAGCTGATGCAGAACCTGAGAATTGCCATTGTGCATGTGAATTCCACCCGGGTTGATGTCTCTATCACTGAAGGACTGTCAACATGGATCCTCCGAGCCATGAATCATCTGAAGGAATGGGCGGGAATGGGTGCCCTAGGAGGCATGCTCTTCCTAGTCAGTTTCATTGCCCTATGGTGTATCTGTAAGATGAGGATTTCACAGAGGAGAAGTAATGCCATGCTGGTGCAAACCTTTGCTGCCTTGGAGGCTGGACAGTCGCTGCAAGCTTGGTTGACTGTCCTAAAGGACTAAGCTATCATCACGCTCAGGATGCGAGGCTAAGCACTGCACTTGGGGTCAGCTTCTAGCGACTTCAAGAAGGGCATGTTTGATTGCATATGTGTTGGTATCCTAGTTTCTCATCTCTGAGAAAAAGATACCGGACAGGTATGGCACCAGCCTGGTTGGCTACTGGGCGTGGGGTCATTACAATGTCCTTTACATGCATATCAGAGATCAGACCTCTACCCTTGCCTGTTGCGTTTTCTGCTCAAATAAAACAAAAAGAGGGAACTGTGGAGAGCTACAACCCTAAGATGGCACCTGGCTTAATGCCAGAAAGCTCAAGCTTAGCTGTAAACAGCCTTATTTGGCAGCGGCTGCCTAGCCCGGTGTGCTTCCTCCTTTTGTGAGCCTATCTTGGATCACCAGGTGGCATGATCTGATTTGGTTTGAGTAGGCATATAAGGGCTTGGAGGAGGAGAAGCAGAGACACAAGCAGAGAAGCAGATGTACAAGGTTCCTGAATAAACTGCTTGAAGAAGAATCGTGGTTGTGTCTTTCCTGCTGGTCAGGGGGACGCGACATCTTAGTCTTCATGGAAGGAAGTGAAACAGACCTTTAAAACCTTGTCTGAAGTTCATTTTACTTTGCTATCTATAATGGAATATCTGAGACTGGGTAATTTTCTTTGTCAGTTAGCCATTTTCTGTTTTTCCATTAACTAATTTATTTAATCACTTAGCCGCCTGATCTTTCTTTCCTGTCCCATCCTCTCATCTTCCTCCCCTTTTTCCCCTTCCCTTTCTCCTCATAGAATGGGAAGCCCCCGCCTTTGGTGCCAACCCACCCTGACACATCAAGTCACAACATGACTAAGCACTTCATCTTCCACTGAGGCCAGATAAGCAGCCCAGCTATAGGAGAGAGATCCAAAGGCAGGCAACAGAGTCAGAGACAGAATCTTATCCAATTGTTAGTGGACCCACATGAAGGACAAGCTGAAGATCTGCTGCATATGTGTAGGGGGCCTATTTGTTTGATGGTTCAGTCTCTGGGAGCCTCCATGGGCTTAGGATAATTTCATCTGTAGGTCTTCTTGTGGTGTACGTGACTCCTCTGACTTCCTCAATCCTTCCTCCCACTCTTCCACAAGATGCCCGAGCTCTGCCTATTGTTTAACTGTGGGTCTCTATATCTGCTTCCATCAGTGCTAGATTAAGCCTCTCAGAAGACAGTTATGGTAGGCTCCTGTTTGCAAGCACAGCAGAGTATCATTAATAGTGTCAGGAGTTGACTCTCTTTCATGGCGTGAGTCTCAAGTTAGGGCAGTCATCGGTTGGCCATTCCCTCAATCTCTGCCCCATCTTTATCACTACTCTTCTTGTATTCAGGACAAATTTTGGGTCATGGTTTTATAGGTGTGGGGTGTCATCTCTGTGACTGGGGAGGCTCTTAGGTGTCTATGGGGTGGGAGAGTCTAGATGAGAATCATAGCAGCAGGGACTATGTAGCTTGAAGTCACCACCTCCTATAGTCAGGTGGGTTTTCCAGTGGAGGGAAGGAGACACCAACACACCTATTTTCATTCTCTATCCCAGTCCTCTCCACATATGATCCTCACCTGTTCTCCCCTCCTCACCTCATCTCCCACTCAGTTCCTTTCCTCCATCTACTTCCAATGTCTGTTTTGTTTCCCCTTTTGAGTGAGATTCAAGCAACCTCCCTTGGACCCTCTTTGTTACTTAGCTTCTTTGGGTGCATGGATTGTATTATGGTTATTCTGTACTTTATGGGTAATAAATGTACTTATAAGTGAGTACATACCTTGTGTGTTTTTCTGGGTCTGGATTTCCTCACTCAGGATATTTTCTAGTTCCATGAGGCTGGATAAATTTTTTAAGAGGTTTATTTTGTGATGTTGCAGTAGTTGGGGCATATATAAGAGGCCAAGATAGGGAGTCAGAGTGCAGGCCCCACCTTCTGAAGGCCTCTCACTGATGACTAAGTTTCTAGCACACAAATCCATGGGAAATAAACCACATATAATATATCAATTTTCTCTAGCCCTAAGGTTTTGCTCTTTATGTCTTTTTGCTTATTTATTTATAAATAAATATACGTGCATCTCTCCTCTTACATTTTCTTGCTTCAACCTCTTCCATGCTCCCTCCCTTCAACCTTTCCCATGCACTGACCTTCTTCCTCTCAAATTCATGGCCTTCTTTTCTTTGACTATTAGACACACACATACAGACACACACACACACACACACACACATAGACGTATAAACACACAACCACCATCACCACCTTCTCAGTCTATTTAGTGAACTAGAGATTAGACATATGATGGATATGATGACATGTAATGAGTGTTTTGTTGTTTTGAATCTGAAATATCTCCTACAGTCTTCTTGTTTGAGCCTTCATATTCTAGCTTGTGCTGCTTATTTGGAATCTGTATATCTTTGAGAAGTAGGTTCTAGGTAGCAAAAGTACATCACTAAGGACAAGCCTTTGAAAGGTGTTCTAACCACTGGTTCCATTCCTGTGGGACATCAGCAGAAGGATGGATGTGGATAGAAATGTGAACAGTAAAGACAGTGTTTGTGAGAAGCCAGTAATTCTTTTTTGTTTTGTCCATGTTCTGAGAATTTGAATGAATTTGAAAATAAAATGTATTTGGCAAAAGATATTTCAAAACAATCTCTCAGACTGTAGGATGATTATTTCCCAGTGTGTGTAGCTAGATTTGCAGTGAGAATCTAGAACAAAAATTAGATCAAGAACATTTAAAAAGAAGCAGCTTGAGAGTGTGAAATGTGTTTAGAGTTATGAACAAAGGAAGCACTGAGGACAAAGCAGAAGAAATGCTGATGAGATTCTTGCTGTTCAATGAGACTGAAATTGAGATAATAAGAAATGTTTAGAAAAATCCCGTCTATTGAAGACATGGGGGTTTAACATACAAACTCATTTGAAAAAGTTTCTTTTTGTGTGGGACTTAGTAATCATTTTTATTTTATGATTTTTGAACTTTAAAGATGTTCTTACTTGATCTTTGAAAATTTTGTGTATATATGCAATGTATTTGATTATATCCATTCTTTATTCCCTCCTCCAAGCTCCCTCAAGATTCTCATCACATTTACTTTCCAATTTCATACCATGTACTCCTTCCATATTTATTTATTTATTTCAACCATTAAGTCCAATTATTGCTCTTGATATGCAATTCTTGTACAGGAAACCACAATTTCTGCAAGTCTATGTGGGTAACAACCATGTCAAATCTGGAGGACAGCATTTTACAGCACTCCTCCCTACCTTCAGGTTTTATATTAGTCTTTCCACTTCCTCTGCCTTGATATTCCCTGAGTCCTGGTGGGTTTTGATAAAATATCTCATCTTATTTACAGCACTTTGAGGAGCAATGCATCTTCACATTAACTAATACCCACTGTAGTAACAATCTTCTTTAACTAAAGTGTGGGAGCAGCATAAATCTATGAGTATAAAGATGAATATTTAGAAGGAAAGTTTTGTTACCCAGAGAACAGAACCAGTGTCCTGATCGCAAGGGGTAGCCTAGGGAAATGCTTTCTAATATTAGAAATGTAGGCACAGAGAGGATACAGCAGCCACGGTCCAAAGGGAGCTGGCTGCTTCTTAAAGTGACAGCACATTTTGGCATCATCTATGTGGTTCTGGTTTTTCAGACACCAAGAGTGATGGGATCATGGACTATTCCACTAAAGAACCAGAGAAAAACTTGGTGAGGCCAGGCAGTGTGTAGGAGGCTCAAATTCGCTGTTAGGAGCCCAGGAGTGGGCTGTGCAAGGAGCTTTGCTATTGAAGTCTAAGTTGCAGTGCCAGTCCCAGGATGCTGCAGATGCCATAAACAGGGAATATATGCAGAGGAAATCTCTACTCACAAAGTAAGTGTAACTGCACCTAGAGAAAGTCTATGTATCCTGAAGCCATGAAAGTGGAATAAGTCAAGCCTACTTCAGTTTGCATCACAGCACCATGAGGCCCAGAACCGGGCATGGAGCTCCAGGATTGAAAGTTTCCCTCATTGCCTTCAACCTGTCCTTAGTCTTGGTCCTAATGATTCCTCACCAATCATCAAAGACACCTCCTCATCTCTGTTCATAGAAGACTTATTTATAATAGCTAGAAACGGGAAAAAACCCAGATGTCCCTCAACCAATAAGAATGGATAAAAAAAAAAACTGTGGTACATCTACACAATGAAATACTACTCAGCTGTCAGAAATAAGGAAATCATGCAATTTGCAGCCAAATGGATGGAACTAGAAAAACTCATCCTGAGTGAGCTAACCTAGACTCAGAAAGATGCACATGGCATCTATTCACTTATAATAGGATTTTAGCCATGTAGTACAGGATAGCTAGCTATTCTACAACTAACACACCAAAAGGAACAGGAAAATAGATTTTGTTAACTGTTAGTGGGACACTTTGCCTAATAGAGTTGCCAAATAGGCCCCTAGTGCACTATATAACACTCATATGACTTGAAATGAGGGAGGCTGATATGTAGGGGCAACCCACTCCGGAGGAGTAGGATAGGTGGGAGAAGGGAGAGAGGGACAGGGAGGGGTGGAGAGAGAGGACTGTCATGGATATGTAATTTGAAGCAATAAATAAACAACAACAACAACAACAAATGACTTTCGCCCCTGGGCTATTTTTCCGTTTATCTCTTTGGGGATAGTAACATTTACTCTGTGATGATGCAAATTCAAGGTCTATAATTTTCTTTTTGATTGTACAGGGACTCTCAGTAAGTTTTTGTCTTGATGGATATTAGAAAAGACTTGGAATTTTGGAAGTTGAGTAGTGTTAAAACTCCCCATTATGAGAGACTCTTGAAGTTGAACTCAATGTGTTTTCCATTATGGGATGACTATGGTCTTTGGGAACCTGAGGCTAAACATTATGATTTGACTCTGAAATCACTCTCATAGGCTTCATTTTCCTCTTGCTTCTGGTACAGTGGCCTGAAAGGGGTAAGGTCACCTGGAACTCGAATTATAGATGGTTGTAGACTTTGGATATACTGGGATCTGAACTTTTGTCCTCTTCATGCGCAGCAAGTGCTCTTGCCGAGCCATCTCTCCAGTCCTTCATTCTTTTTTTTCCCCTCAATATTGGGGATAAATTCCGAGGTGTTGCTCAGATCAGAGATCTGTGCTGAACTTCTTAGTCAGTTAATGAATTAACCATTTAATATTCTCATGTCTCTGTTTATCACCTTAGCATCATTACTTTGAATATTTGTTCATTTAAGACAGTGTCTCATTATATAACCCGGGTTGGTCTCAAACATGTGATCCTTTTGCTTCCACCTACCTAGTTGTGCTAGGATATGTGCACCTCATCACATCTGGCTTGAGTTTTTCTCACATGACTCTCAAGTTTACTTTTAGGTGTCTACCCCAGTTTCTTTTCTATCAATATAATAAAACACTGACCAAATGCAAGTTGTGTGCAAGGACAATGATCATGAAGGAATACAGCTTACTGTCTTTCTTCCCCTGGCTTACTCAACTACATTTCTTATACACCACAGGCCCTGCCATGACTTGGTACAGCTCACAATGGGCTGGACCCTCCCCCACCAATCAGCAATCAAGAAAATGTGCTAGAGACAACCCCTTGGGCCAATCTGGTGGAGGCATTCCTCACCTGAGATTTTCTCTTCCAGGGTGTCTCTAGTTTGTGTCAACTTGACAAAGAGTAACCAGCACAGTCCAGAACTACAATGCTGGGATATTTCTCTGGAGGAGCTCTCTTACCTTGCTCCTACATACGTCTCATGCCCCTTCAGTGAGAATGACTCATTTATTATTGGTACAGTTCATCATACCAGTTTTGTAGGATGACTTTGGTAACTGCAGACTTTCTCCTGGCAGTGAATTCTGCAGTGTCAATTGTATGGCCTATGATGACTGACTTCAGGTGGCTTTATTAGTAGCACAGCTCCTGCAGGTGTAGTCAACATGAGTGATGCCATGTGGCTGGCCTAGTGGCAATTGTTTCTCAGAATGTTCATCCGCTTAGTTAAGGCTCTTTCAGATAGAGTGAAGTCATTCACGGCTGTTGTCAAAGCAGTTTGGCTGCATGAGTAGAACACTTGTGGGTTTCTATGGATCATACAGTGGGCAGAACTCTGATGGGCCATGCAGGTGAGGTACAGCTGCAGTGGTAGCAGAAGTAGCATGCTTGTCAGTGCAGGTCACACTAGGTGACCAGGCTTGACATAGGGCCCTTTATTGTGTGAAGAAGGCTGCAGAATATCCAGGGATCAGCCTTCTCTGGCTAGCTGCTAAGATGCCTCTCAGGGTAGAAGGTGAATAGGTCTGTTTCTGGGTATCTTAAGGTGTTTTTCCTGATTGCTTTCTTGCAGGCAATGGGAGGATGGGGAGGGTTGTTTTACTGTCTCATAGTTTTTTGAAGGGTCAGGGACTTGTGTGGCTCTGTATAGCAAGGTAATGCACAGTGAAGAACAGTGTGGGCTGTGCTCTTTCCTTGAGGCAAAGCAGTGGGCTTGGGTTCCCAGGATCACTCTACGTTGGACTCGTGGCCTAGGAATTAGTCAGGCTTCTTGAGTAGCAAATATTTCATTTTTCCATGGGATAATTAAGTACTGCTGGTGTACCCTTTCCATATTGAATGGTTTGGATTGGTTCAGAATTAACCTTAAGTAGAGAGATTAGGAAGTAGATGTTGCTTTTTGAGTCCCCATCTTTATTATGCCATCTGTGTCTCCAATACCTTTACCACATTCTGAATGAACTCTAATGCTCTGTTTCAAATTAGTTAAACAGTTATTAGATTATATTCTCTCTCTCTCTCTGTCTCTGTGTGTGTGTTCCAAATTTCCCTACTCTTTTTTTTTTTTTTTTTTTTTTTTTTTTTGGTCTTTCGAGACAGGGTTTCTCTGTGTAACAGCCCTGGCTGTCCTGGACTTGCTTTGTAGACCTAGAAAGTGTCCTTTATTTAGTTTTCTTTTTTTCTCCTTTTTTTAATAATTTATTTTTTATTTCTTCAAGTTACATCTCAATCACAATCCCCTCCCTACTCCCCCCTCCAGTCCCACCCTTCCACCCTCCCCACCTTCCTCCCCCTCAACCCCCCATCCTCTTCTCTTCCCTTCTTTTTTTTTTTTTTTAGTTTAAGGTATTTCTTTTTCCCCCCAACAGCTCTCCCTGAAAGTCCAAAAATGTTTCTTTTTCCTATAACTATAAATACAGTACAAAACAACAGAAATAAATAGGCCACAATTATAAGAGTTATATGGCTTAGCATACATTCCCAATGTCCAGTCCATATGTATTTGGCACCTGACTTTAACATTCTACTCTCTGACCATCTCCATGATTTTAAAGTTCTATGTCTAACTCAGTTTTCATACTAACTTGCCTCACAATTTTAAAAATATTTTCTTAGATCCAGAACACCCTCTTGATTCCTAAACAACTCAAAATTTAACTATGAGACTCTAGCTATCTATTCTTCAACCACCTCAGAGACCTGAGAAGGATAAATATATTTAGCTTTCTTTTAAGTTTAAATATTTTGGGTTAACCTTATAGTTGCATCATGTATTTTTTTTCCTGGTTGAATCTTGTTTATTTTACTTAGTCTGATGTCCTCTGGTTCCTTCCATATTTTTCCAAGTGACAGAAATACCTTTTCATAAAAGCTAAGTAAAATTCCACTGCATAGATTTCCTGTACTTTCTTTGCCTTTTCACCTTCTGATGGTGATTTTCTCCAGTTCTTGCAATTGTGAGTGATACTACAATAGGCACAAAAAACCAAGATATCATTTTGGGAGCCTTATTTCAAGTTCCATGGATATATAATATACACCAAGAGAAGGGGAATTGCTGGATCATATAGTAGTTTTATCATCAGTTCGTTACTTTCTCTTCAGTGAAGGAAAAACAAGGTGATGATTATTGTGTGGTAGTCCTTTACTCATGAAGGTAATAACAATGGAAGGGGAGACCCCTGGCTCCTACACCAGCATAGGGAGTGATCATTGCAAGCAGACTCAAGGAGCAGCCAACTAATCAGCATTGTCTAAACAGACATACAGTGAGGTCTTTCCACCCTTGCAGTGTGAATTCTATTGTGAGATCTAAATGGTTAATATAGTCAAAATATAAGAAGGAAACATCAATTTTTGTAATTAGAGTTGTCATGACCTTTCTCATTGTTAAATTAGCAAATTACTTTATGGTTCTTGAACAAATATTATTTTCTCTAACATAATTTCCCATGCTCATCCGCTGTCCAATAACTGCTATCTTTGACTTAGGACACCTCATCTGGCACTGGCCATTACCAACTGTAAGACAGGATCTTTCTCTGCACCTATGTGCACTCATAAACTTTACATTCTGTCTCTTAAACCACTTGGGTCTATCTGATGGTACTGATATGAGTTTATGTGTATCTACATTGCTGGTATCTGTCAAAGTTCCCAAATCTTTCAGGCCTTACATAGCCCCTTTGATTGAATAAAGACTAAGTCTAATACCACAAGGCATTTAGTTTAGTTCTGTCTAAAATTAACAGTAGAAATGTTTGATTCTTTCAGAAGAGATGAGGATAATGCTGATGAGATAAGGAAATCAGTAATCAGTTTATAATACCTTTCAAAGAGCAGTTTCTTTTTCTATTTTAAATATAAAGATAATGCATATTAAATAGGATTTAGCCCACTCTATTAAGAATGTAGGGACACTAGATAAATACTACATTGTGTACATGTGAATTGATTGATCAATTGTCTTAGAATGTCTAATATGTTCAGCTTTGTTAAAAAATATCAAGAAACGAGCAATATCAGATGATTTTAAAACATCGAATACTCTGTGACTCTCTGTTCATCATTTTTCTATACTCATACTCACACTAGGGATAAAAAGGCTTTCCTCTTTTTCCAGATGGTAGCATAAATTTTCAGGTCAAGTGATATTAAAAATAGATAATAGCCAGGACCCCATGAGTCTCTACAGAAAGACTAAACAGTCACAATGGGGAATATCACTGTTTTGGTTTTAGTTATGAGTTTTTATGTACTCAGCTGCTTCTTGGGCAGACTTTTACTGCAGTGGGACTTGGAGCTCTCTGAATTCCGGTTCCACATCACTTCCTGTCCTTTACACTCTCTCAGCTCTGTGCCACACAAGTCACAAGGAGGAGCCTCACAGCTGTGCTCTGCTCAGAGCATGTTCTCCCCTAAGGCGCTGGTTTGGTTTGGCTCGCTGAATTAGAATTAGAATCCTATAAGTTGTCTCTGCACTTCTTGTTCTCTTCAAATACTCAGGTATCCTAAGGAACATTGACTCATAAAAAAAAAAAAAAAGAAAGAAAGAGAAAACCAAATTACTTCAAATCAACTTAAAAGGTTGAGTTGGTTTTGTTAAAAGTGGACAGGGATTATTACAGATTCCAGTGAATGATTATTTTTGGCAATATCAGTCCACATCTCTAAGGCTATTCCCATCAGGCAACTTGCCCAAATTCAATAAACTGAGTGGTTTTACTGTTCGTTCTTTAGTACAGTCCATCTGTTCCTTGAATTTCTTGTATCCATAAAGCACTTGTTTGATGGGAGCTCTCCACCTGTGTTCCTTTCTTGTGTCAATTGTGTACCTGATATGAAGAAACTCTTCATCTCACACTGGATAAAGTGTGCCAATAGAAGTCATCTGATATGAGTTGACAGCAGGATGCAGTACATATATTCACCAGAAATTATTGATGTTGAATGTGCAATGACAGTTTGCCATTTCAATGAGGATCACCTCTGATTTTCATTATTGTTTTGTGTTTGTGGTGCACATTATAATAATTACTACTAAGAAAATAAAACAAAAGTGAAGTCAATCACACAGGAGATAGTATATAATAAGAAAAAATGTTTATCAAAGTTTCATGAAAGTTAAAGCTGAGAGGGACCATAGCAATATTCTAATGAAAATCTGTGCTTCATAAACAGGAAACGTGAAGGCTTGGAGTATGTGAGATTCACATCAGATCACACAGTCCTTTGGTTAAGGGTTATAGGCTAAACTGAGAGTTTCTGAAATCGTTGCCTTAGGCAGTCAGACAGTCAAGCATTCTTGTCCCAAATTTCACTTCCATTATATATCCTTGAAGAAATCACTCAAAGTTTCAGTGATTAAATTCTCTCATCTGTAAAATATGACACTGATGTCAAGTCTGAAACTTTTCTATGAAGCTAAGATATCATAAGGAACCAAGCACCTGCTGCCTACTGGTAGATGTGAAATGATCACAAAAGTCTGTGGCAAGATTATTATATCATTTACTTAAGTGGGCTGCCATATCTGTAGGGCTAAAAATATGTTCTCCTGTTTAATCCTCTTTTAGGACCTAAAACTTTAAGGTCAAAAATAAATGATTGATAAAGTAATCATAGCTCTTTCTCAAAAAAGTATGTGAAATAATATTGTTAATCATAAGTCAATGGGAGAAAGACTTTATCCACAACTCTTACGAGAGACCACTCTATTACTATAACTTATGCCATCGTTGATTGTATCATGGGCTACTCTAGCCAAGCCTGGTCGGTTGCATCATGTCTAAAGGAAAGGGAAGAACAGAACCAAATAAATGAGTGAGTAAGAAGAGTAGCAACAGAGAAACAAAATTGGGTCCAGGGTTGACAATATCAGAAGCCAAAGCTCAGTCACTATTTTGAAATTGAAAGAAAGCTTTTAATAAAATCTACAAAATCAGTTACAGAGAGAAGCTGGAGCACAGAGAAAATAGACCAGCAGATAACATTATGTTCTGTACAGTCCTGAAGTTGGCTTTCATGTGTAAGAAGATACCATCATGTACTTCAGTGTGATGAACCAGAGCAGAGTCTCTTCCTGGTAATTACAAACCCAAGAGTAGAGGTGAAGGCTGTGGGTGCAGATAAGGCTACAAGAGCAAAGGAAGAGAGAAAGAAAGTGTCCTGGATAATCCTATGCTAACTTGCCACAAGCTAAAGTCATTGGAAAGTAGGACTCTCAATTGAGAAAATATTCCAACCACATTGGCCTGTAGGCAATATTGTACATTTTCTTGCTGATGATTGGTTCAAGAGGGCCAGCTTACTGTAGGCAGTTCTAGTCCTAGACTGGCAATTCTGAGAGCTACACAAAAGCAGGCCGAGCAAGCACTGGAGCCAGACCCATAAGCAGCACTCTTCCATAGTCTCTGCTTCAGTTCCTGCCACCAGGTTCAGCCTTGAGTTCCTGCCCTGACTTACTTCCCTGGATGACGGACTATAAACTATAAGGTGAAATAAACACCTCCTCTCCACGTTTCTTTTGGTTAATTTTTTTTACAGAGTTTTCAAATATACTCATTGATTTTAATTTCATTAGAGTATTTTGGTGCTTTCTTTTACTTTTGTGAATAAAATACAACTATATCATTTCTCCCTTCTTTTTTCCTCACTCCAAGGAGTGCAATATACTTCTCCTTGTTCTCTTTTAGATTTATGTCATGGTGTTTTATCACAGCATTATAAACTCTAAGGCAGACAGATATAGAAAAGAACTTGTTCCAGTATCAGAACTAGATTAGTTTCACTTAGTTCATTTCTAATATGATATCACCCAGTACTTCATATGTTCACAGGGGTCTAGCACAGGACACAGCTCTTCTACCCATCCCCCAACCCAGCTTAAGTTCCTCTTTTTCCTCCTCTGAATTCTTGCATGGTGACCATGTGGGCTACCACCCAAATGTGTGGTCTAGGCTAGTCTTTGAAGATTGCCATAATGATCTTTGCTGACTTCTGCCCTATGCTTTTATTTGGAACCCCTGGCTGTCTGTTTGCTTTTCTAAATGTTTGCAGACTTGAAGCTGATGAGTTTTAAGTGCCTACAGTGACCAACACCAGACCCTTCAGTTTGCATTTACTTTAGATATTGAGAAATGAAATAGAATGTGTCAAGACACAGCATGCCTTGTCTGTGCCTCCCTCCCTTCTATCTTCTTTTCTTTACTTTCCTTCTTTTCATTCTACCAGTACTTGAGAAATTGTAAATATCTAATAATAATAATATACTAATAAAAATAATATACAAACTAACATTATCTTTAGGATTCCAATGTTGTGCTCATGATAGAACATTTGAAAAATAATGAATATATCAAAAATGTGCCAGAATTTTATCATAAAGAATCATTACAGTTAGCCTGTTGATTTATCCATTTTTTTCTTTTCCTGCTTTTCTTGGATAAACAGGAGATAAATATGGGAGTGAAACAGGTATATTACACTGAATGATTTTTTATTTCAATACCATCAATCTACATAAAGATATCTCTCACCAACATTCTTGGAAATGATTATCTTTAGTCAGTGAATATTTTAACACATAAACAGATAATGTTCCCCATATTATTTAAGTCTCTATTTAATACTGTTTTATATATTAGATATGTGAATGTATAATGAATACTTGTCATATTTATTTTTATTCTATGTGTATGAATGTTTTGCCTGAATGCATATCTGTATACCATGTACAGGCCTGTTGCCCATGGAGGCCAGAAGAGTATATTGCTCCCTTGAAACTGGAGTGCAAACTGTTGTGAGCTTCCTTGTTGGTTCTGCAAAAGCAGCAACAGGCAACTGCTCTTACCCACTGAGCAACCTCTCCATGCCCACTTGCTGTATTAAAATAAAGTGAAAACTAGAACATATTTAATGTTACCTAGGACAAATTAATATGGCTAATTTTATGATGCTAAGTGTTTCTAACTTTGTAGGCATGCTTAATGCCTACAAAATTTTCAGGAAATTTATTCTAAACTAAATTTAACTCTAACACATTTGCATCAAGGTCACATAGGTCATCAGAGAGAAAATAGGACAAGCAGACAGTGTGGCAGTAGAGATTATCAGCTTTACTGAGTTAATGAGTAATGGCACTCATTACATATTTACGTCTAAACCACAACAGCCCAGCAGGAAAACTGGAAAAAACCTTTATCCTGAGGATTAGTCACAACAAGGAGTTCTTAGAAGCAACAAAGGAGGGGCTGGAGCCATGACTCTCCAGTTAGGGGCAGAACACCCACATCACAGCTTGCAAAGCTCTATAACTTTGGTTCCAGAGGAGTCCAGACACCTTCTGGCCTCGTTGGGTACTACATGCATATGGTACACATAGGCACACAGGCCAACACTTACATATGAAATAAAAACAAATACATTTTATAAAACAACAAAGAGAAAAGAGAGCAAATAGAATGGGATATCTAGGAGACTAACAGTATACTTATTAATATCAATAACTAAATCAGAAACAATGAAAATATTTTCAAACATCCTGAAAAAAATTTTATTTACCTAGAGTTGCATACTTAAATTATATTTAGATAAGGGAGTAAAACAAAGCTGTTACTCCCATAAAGATGAGAAATTACCAACTATATTATCATATACATTTTAGACAGAAAAGAGTCCAGAAATTTTAAACAATTATTAACTGCATAAACTATTTATGTCTAATTTATAAGAAAATGTAAAATAAAATTGAAATATAAGTTAAACAATCATGTAATTTGTGAGGTGATGAGAGGATTTAAATTAACATATGGCTTATTTATACTATTATTATTATTATGAAAGACAAGATAGTGGTAAATATTAAATTAGTTTTGTTTAAGGTATTTCATGAGATATGATTACATGGATGTCCAGTGTTCATAAAATTACAACTAAGCTACTGTTCATAGCTGAGCTTTATAGTAAACCATAATGAAATTGTCTCTTGCAAATTTTTCCTTTTTTACTGAAATTATTATTTTTTTTGTATTGAAAAAAATTAAACTTGCTACGTATTATGACCTGGAGAGGTGTGTTACACACAAAAAGCATCTAGGACACAAAGGCATTCTTTCTCTTCCTCTACTGTGGGAGGAAATACCTGATCCCTATGAGCAGCATTCTGTGGGGTCCAGAGTGAAAGAAGGGGTCAATCCAGACACCTGCACTATCCCCTTCCTTTCTGTGCTCCCTCCTTGGCCACTCATGTTATTCAGGGCCAGATATGGTCAGGATGGGTTCTGTTTAAATTTTCTTCTGCTTCTCAAGTCTAGTTGGAAAGCCTTCTGTAGTAGGCAAAAGGAAATATGAACTCCACTTTTCAAATCTAAAAATCTTAATTTCACCTCCCCTTTTAGAAACTGTATTTAAAGGATAGATTTTTTAATGACTGATGTATGTTACATTATTTGTAGTACTTTGAGGCCCCATTTTTAATCCTATTAGAATTGTGTAGTGTCAACAATAGTCACTATATAAATATACACAATATAATATCTATTCCCTTATAAAAACAAGCCAAATGCTGAAGTAAAACAAAACAAATATTTTTAATTTCTCTAATTATAATGATTAAGTTGACATTTTATAAGAACCATCCTTATAGGAAGCAGGGGTAGCGAAAGTTTAAGGAACACAGTATAAAAAATGGTCCAGTGATACACTTTCAACTTACATATTAAAGGCCTAGAGTTCATATTATCAGCCGATGTCCATTTTGTTTTTCAGAGAACTGTGTGATACGTTAATATTGCAGGTAGTAAGAGACCTGGGTTGAAACAGAAAAATAATAAGTATAGCTTCACTTCTCTAGTTGTTGACTCTACAGAGATCTGACCCAACATAAGGCATGGGTTTTTTCTCTTTCTCCTTCTCCTTTTGACTCTGTTGGTACTCAGTCATTGATTGTATTTGGATAAATTTGGATGCATGTGAGCTATTTTTTGAAGAAATGATAATGGAAATCTCTTTATGATAGCTACAATTGCAGAAAGTTAATGTTTAGGAGATTAATATATCCAATTAATCAGGTTCTTATTTTCCTTTCATTCTTAATGAAATTTTATTTATTTATTTATTTATTCAAGTTACATCTCAATCATAGTTCCCTTCCCCCTCCCCCTCTTGGTCCTGCCCTCCTACCCTCTTCCCCCATCATCCTTTTATCTGTTGTTTTTTATTTAAGTTCCATCTTTTTCTCCCCAAACAACTCCCATGTTTAGTCCAATAAAATGTTCTTTTTCTCATAACAATAAATACAAAGCAATAAGAACAACTAGGCAACAATTATAAAAATTATAAGGTATAACATACATTCCCAATGTCCAGTCCATATGTAGTTGACAACTGATATTAATATTCTATTATATATCTATCTCAATGAGTTTAAAGTTCTATACCTAACTCAGTTTCCATCCTAACTTGCATTACCAACTTAAAAACATCTTGTTAGAGCTAGAATATCCTTTTAATTCCTAAACAATTTAACATTTAACTGTGAGACTATAACTATATAGTCTTCAACCACATCAGAGACCCGAGAAGGATAAATATACCTGAATAAATAGGAAGAGCAGAGCAAGCATCTTCCATAACTAAGAAATGACAGACAACTGGCTGCCTGGACAGTCCCCAATTTTTCTCAATACAGTAGAACATCTCTCTTCAGCCTTTTGGTCCAGTATCTTTGATAGACCTTAACTGTAAAGCAGGAATTAGGAAGGACTTGCCTATCCTGTCTTGGCAGAGCTAGGCTGTCAACTTACATGCTTTTAAGTTTTGTACTTTTTAGACAGCATTCTGTCTACAGTTGAAGTAAGGGCTTTCTCTTGCCCAGTGTCAAGCTTGCTAGTAATGCAGCCATCTCTAAATGGAGATCTTTTGATGCTCATCATCTACTTGGAATAGAATGGGGGTGTTGTAAGAAGCTGACATGTCTCAATATCAAAAAATCTTAAGTTAAGAAAACATATTTCAATGCCATATTCTACAAATCTGTTGAGGTTTTTGAAGACCACATATCTATCTCTGTATATTTGGAAAAGCAAATGTTGCTTTTATCTTAGCAATTTGGTTTCTGATTAACTCAGAAAACACAAACTGAGACATCCATGGAACTGGAAAATCTTAGGAAAAGAAAAGGAACTCTTAATGAAACTTAAAGCCTGATTATCTTCCTACAGAACAAAGTGCATCAGAGAAAGAAACTCATATCTTCTGCAAAGTATCAGTCTTCTAACTATAACCAGTGGGTCTTTATGAAAAGTTCTGTAGTATTAATATTGATACTCAAAGGGAAATCATAGTTCAAGAGGTTTTATTATGGGATGAGTGTGTAGCTCAACAGGAGAGTATTTTTCTGATAAGCTGGAGAATCTGACTTTAATCCCTCATGTTTCCTATGTATGTGGAATATATATGGAATTCAAATGCTACATGTGATATTTATTTTTGAAAGTTTCTATTTTATAAATTATATATTTTAATATATCTAGCATCTCTGTAAAATTTACAAAGCAAATAAATTGAATGATAGAAAGCAAATCTAGAATTACTGATTAGCCATCCTAAGAACTATGTTTTACACTTAAGTGGTTTCTCATGTATACATATATTTTATTTCTCAAACAGTTCATGAGCTCCTTTACAACTGAAAGATACTTATTTTGTCAATGACAATAAAGATGAGGCTTGGCCCTGTTGAAGTGATAAGAATGATTACATCAGGGTCAGACATCTCAGTAATCTCTGAGAATATGGTATTTAGGGAAGAAATAGAATCAGAGAGGATGGCAGTGGGTCCCCTTAATGGTCAAGGGTGAGTTAAGAAATTCTTCAGTGAGGGCAAAATGCTCTGATTGATTTGGCAACAATTTGGGAGGGGAAAATAAAATGGTTGTAGACAAAAAGGCTGAAGGAAGATAACACTTTAAGACCAGTTTAAAAGGGGAGAGAAAAATCTGAGGGGCTACACCTGAGAGGTTAAGGGCCACTCTGCAAGTACTTGTGACTTCCCCTTTTGCCACGTTTTTAGACAGCCTTGTTTTCCAAGGAGGCTGTCCTCTCTTTTTGTTGGCTAAATCCCTTTTCATGCTGCACAAAACAAAACACAGGCACATAGTTTAACTGGAAGGTTCTGGCTAGCACATTATGGTGAGATTGATGGACTTAGACTCCAAGTCTCGTGATATGTACAGAAAGAAACACCAGAAAGAAGCTAGAAGATATGAAGGCTCCCTGAATGGACAAACCATTTGCGTTTAGTTTCTTCTTGTGCATTTGGCAACAAATACTCAGAAACACTTGACTGTCACCAGTTTACCAATAGAGACCCCGAAGCTACCAGCAGTTGACCAAGTTCACACAGCTAGCTCAATAGGGTGGCCAGGATGTTTAGAGGTTCCAGGCTGGGAATGTTTGGGCTTAATTGGTTCTGGGGGTGAAAATTAGTTGTAACTCACAACATGGCAAGATTTAGTACTTTCTTGACATCTGAAATGGAGTCTGTGCACTGGGGGATGACCAAACATTTAAGTCCGCTATTAACTCTCTGGGCAAGGAAACACGCGTCTCCATTTATACTGAATGTCTTGGCGCTCAGGCAGAGGTAGTGCTAGGGCATGTGTTTCTCTGTGTCTGTGGCAGGAGGCCACACGCCATGCCTAGGTGCACGTTAACATGACATAAATGTTAATGTCCTGTTCTAAAACCAAAGCCTGCTGGAGAGAGGAAATACCACCCCCGCCATGCGCAGCCTGGTGTTTGGATACTGCAGTCTATATTTTGACTCCAGAGTGTGATGACTAGGTAACTTTTCACAAGGATTTCATTTTTTCCTTGTCAAGCCACATTATTTTAAGGGTGACAATAACTTGGCTGCAAATGAGCTGAAACCATCAAGGTGATAAATGAGTTACTGGGAGTGGGAGGCACTGGCCTGGCCTCTGCCTTGCAGGACCACACACCTCTGTCCCTCTTCCACTTTCTCTGAAGAACAATGTGTCATAGATCTCTCCTCTCCACCCCTCCCCCAAGGCTCCTTCTCCCCTGGCCTCCTGCTTCTTAGAGCAATAGAGGACCGTGAACACTTGACTTTGGAAAATATACTGTATTGCGGAGAGTTTAAGAAGGAGGAGACAGAGTTGATATTTTCTTCTCTCCCTGTTAGCAAGGATCTAATCTGATTTATAAAACCGCCTTGGAGACAACTTCTCACCAGGTTTATTTTCTCTGTCAGCTGGGACCATCTGTGAAGTGCTGCTGGCTAGGGCCAGCTCAGTGGTCAATCCGAGTTCTTGAGTTAAAACCTGAGAGTTAGGTCCAGAGAAACCGGGAGAGCGGGGATGCCATGCCAAGAAAGATGATTTTCCATGTGATCTTATGGAGTGTAGTGGGGAATAAGGGAAAGATACGCTTCAAATTTCACATATATAATCTTATGCAAGTTATTCTCACTTAACATAATTGGGGGAAGAAGTTTGCTAAAGGATCATCCTTGAGACATAGCAGTCAGGATTTGAACCATAAGCTCTTGTACTCTGAAGGCCCTTTCCACGCCTTTCCCTTCATTTTTGCACAGGTTTCTACTCCAGATAACCCTCAGATCAACAGGACGTGCTGAGGACAAGTGAGTGTATTATGGATTCTCCTTGCTAAGGAAATGGTCAGGATCAGAGTTCTACTGCAGACACTAGCTGTGTAGTGCATTTGCCGAGCCTCGAAGTGAGCCCTGAACTTTCTGTGTGCTACAATTACATTTGCCTACACTCATTATTCATGTATTCACACTCTTCACATGTGCTCTTTTATTATTCTGCCTCTGCAGTGGGAAAGCAGAGGCACCAGGGGAATGTATGAACTGTACACAATGAAGTTCATTGCAGCTTCAAGTGAATAAATATGTTCCTGTCTAATAGGCAGAGTGCATGTGCCATCAAAGCAAAGGAGCCCAGGCTAGTTGACTCCGATATTACTGTGGAGGTGGCCTCCTCTAAGCACAGCCTCTGAAGAGGCAGAGCTTCAGTGTCTAGAGAGCTGTGAGGTCTACCCCAATGCCTTCTATTTATTCTCTTTAATAAACTGCCCTATGCAAATCAAGATGAGAAGGCATAAACTGGAGTGTAAGCTCACTTACGAGAATATATTTAGTGCAATGTTTTGTTTCTATTGCCTAACATGTTCATTAGACTTCAGGGATCCAGAGAGCCTGGATTTGGCATTACTCTTGTCTTACTCTACGATAGGGTATAGTTCTAGATACATGTTCAATGAATGACAAATTAATCAGGTGATATACATGATTCTTACTTCTTGAGCCTTCATTTCATTATTAAAGAGGTATGTACATAGTGGTCAGACTAAGCTGCTGTGAAGAGCCAAAAACTGTTATTTTATTAAATGCACTGTGCAAATTACAATGCAGTTTCGGACAACATGTAACAAATTAATTATGCATAGTGAAATTATTGTAAAACTAGAACACTGAAATCAATGTCCATCTAACTCTAATTTCTAGACTCAATGATTAACCATTAACCTGACAGCTGTGTGTTATCTTAAACTTTTATTAAATTGCATTTATTAACTTTGTTGGCTGAAGAGTTCATGCACGATACAGTGAGTATGTTGGGAAAACTCACAGGAGTCATTTTGCCTTCTATCATATGGAATTCAGGGATATATATATATACATACATATATACACACACATATATACATAATATAATATATTCATATACATAATATACATATATGTCAATGTACACATATATAATGATTTTGATCTATCTATCCATCATCTATCTATCTAATATCCCCACTGGTGATGTCACAGCTTATTGATAGAGCACATGCCTAAAATGAATGGGGTCCTGGGTTTCAATATCCTATCTCCCTACACACAAGGGCACATCCATATACACAGAATACATTTAAAATCTATTTCAACTCTTATGTTTTCTGACTTTCATGTCAGTCTCCCTGTAGATTGCCATTTCTTCTTACCACACACTAGCATGGTACACTCCTACTCTGAACAGAGAAAAGGGTTGTTTTGATATGAATGTCAGATCATAAATACCTTGCTCGAACTTTCAGGTCTGATTTGTCTCCTGCCTATCTCTCCATGTATGCATATCTTCATTACCACTGTGAGCTTCTCATTCATTCTTTCTCACTACCTTCATTCTCTTTCTTTCTATTTTTTATCAGATTATTGTAGTTGTGACTACTGATTAAAATACTTGAGAGAATTATCTAAGAGGCATAAGATTTATTTTGGCTCACTGCTTCAGAGAGGTCAAGTACATGGTTTTTGCTATGTAAACTTAGGTAGAACATCAAGTAAGTGGGGATGTGGGGCAATGTAGGTATGTTGGTGCTGCATTCACAGACACACATACAGTATGTACACACACACACACACACACACACACAAACACACACACACATAGAGAGAGAGAGAATGACAGAGAGAGAGAGAGAGAGAGAGAGAGAGAGAATGACAGTGATAAAGAGAGGGAGAGAGGACTACCAATCACCAAGCATTAATATTCCAAGACAGACTCCTTGGAACTTACTTCCCCCAGAAATGCACTAAAGACTGAAGCTTTTGCCATCTTCCAAACTAGTGCCACCAACTAGAGACAAAGTACTAAAATACAGGAGCTTGTAGGGAACACCCACTTGTCAAGTTCTCCTGAATAAGGAAGTGGCTTACAGTTACTATTTCCTTTTTGAATCTTCTAGACATTTATCTTTTAGTCCCATTTCTCTTTGAATATCACTCCATCATAGAATCTGTTGATGATTTGGAGAACCCACTCAACAACATTTCAACACTTTCTTTTGTCTTGTTCAGTTTTATTTTCCGTCATGACACTTGATGCTACTTGAGATTATATCTTTCATTTGCTTATTCAATTTTGTATGTTTACTTCCAAGAGGATGGATGTTCTATGCACTAGGGACTTGTTTCAGTCTGGTCACTGTTATTTACATTCAAATTATAATCACAGTACATATGTAACACATACACACTCACACACACACACACACACACACACACACACACACATATATGTGGAAGTTACATGAATAAAAAGGCTTTGGATTGCCAATTATGATGTGTACATTTTAACATGCACACACATAAACACACACACATATACGTATATGTGCAGCTTTACTAAGGAATCAATTTTAAACTGTATTTTGCAGAAATGTTATTGCATGTGCATACCTGTGTAATATTCACTGTGCTTATATTTGTGTTTGCATGCGTGGAAGTGCACGTGTGCAGGAATACATGTGAAGTGTGGTAGTCAGAGGTTAATGCCAGGTTTTTTTGTTTTGTTTTGTTCTAGATGTCCATTATATATACTAAGCATGTGGCTCTTGATCAACTCAGAGATTGTCAATTTGAGTGAGCTAGCTATCCAGTTAGCTAACTTTCCCTGGGCATTCTGTTTCTACCTCCTGAGCAGTGAGATTATAGACAGGCCACCATACTTACCCAGCTGCTTTATTAATGCCAGCAATCTTATCTCCAGACCACACACTTATGCTGCAAGTATTTTATGCACTGAATCATCTCTTCAGTCCCTTGCAGAAGTATTTGTAAAATAATATGCATGCTTAAAGAAACTCAAATACAATAAGGAGAATTTTTAACATATATTCTCTTGATACATTTAATAAAAAACAAATTTATTACTGCAATTATTAGTTGGGAATTGAATGTAACCCATTTTTCCTCATTGTGGGTTTCATCTTTTGTGTTAATTTTTGTTTTAAATTGTGTTATACTGAACCCTCTTCCATCAAACACTAATTAAGAAAATGCCTCCATAAGATCAGGTTGTTGGGAAGCCTGTAGGGAATTTTCTTAATTGAGGTTCTCTTCTCTCACATGACCTTAGTTTGTGTCAAGTTGACACTTAACCATCCAGCACAATGAGCATGGCCTCAAGTCCAAATGGTAGAGTTAACAAATAGTTGAAGATTGTAATTAGAGTTCTAGATGTCCTCAGTATGTTTTATGGTACTATGCCTGGGTTAGGTAATTGAGT
>CAJQZJ010034331.1:4883537-4895444 GCA_907164525.1 Lophiomys imhausi
ACTATGCCTGGGTTAGGTAATTGAGTTCTAGAAGTCCTCAGTATGTTACTTATTATGTTTCTGGTTTTGGTGAGTACAGTGGTTTTAGCAATGCTTATTACACTATAAGTAAAATAAGAAAATAATAAACAAAAATATGGAAATAATGACAGTTTGTGTACTGATGATAATTTGAAGTAACTGACAGCTACAGTGTGTGTATTTCAAACATCCATGCTAATTTAAACTCCAGTGTTGTGAGTGGATTTAATTCACAGTAAAGCTCCATCTCTGTTGGCAGGGAGGGATGTGAATTACATTTTCGCTGACTCATTCTGGTGGGAGTGAAAAATGAGACAGCCACTTTGGAAGACAGTTCAGCAGTCCTCTGCAGATAAAATATTCACTCAGTATTACCGATCAAGTAATCACACTACTCTGTTTCTACTTAAATAACTTGGAACCTGAATGTCCACCTGAAACTTGTGCAATCACAGTCATCATAGCACCTTTAACTGCAATTGCTAAAATTTGGATACAACCAAGATAGTTTTCATTGGATAAGTGTTCTGCCTATGGTATGTCCAGACAATAGAATAATATTCAACATGAAAAACAAAGAAACAGAATGACCAAATCATAATAAGACATAGCAGAAATCACTTTGCTTAAGAAAATAATCTAGGTTACATAGCATCCAAGTCCACTAGAAAAGGAAAAACATCTGAGCAGACAGTAAAATATGAGTGATCACATTGAGTTTGGTCAGAAGAGGAAATTAGAAGGCAGATCACAAAGGATTTGTTAGGGCTGTAAAGCTACTAAGTATGAGAGTGTAATGGTTGCTACATGCCCCTATAATGTATAGTTTTCAATGCTCATAGAAAGTATAAAACCATAAGTGTTTTCTTTTGGGGAGTGTGGTCTATTGGAGTTCTCAGTGAAGGCTGATTGATTGATCTAAATGTGCCATGCTGGTGGAGGATGTCCAAAGAATAATACTGGGTTTGTGTGGGACAAACAGACACAGAGACCTTTCTACACTCACTATTTAACATTTCTATGAAAGTATAGCTTCCCTAAAAATTAAAATCATTTGAAAAGTTAAAAGAATATTTCATATAATTACATAAAAGTAATATCTGTGTGTGAATCCATGGGTGCTTATTGATTCAATGAGTATTTCAAGTCCCTCCCAAGATTTATTCATAGCTACAGATAGCAAGAGCTTTTTGGTCTGATAGGTGTTTAATTTTTTTTTTTGTGAGAAGAGCAGAAAAATAAATGAATAATTGTAACACAGCCTGAGAAATACTATGAAGAAAAGAAAGCCTGTCTCCTCCCTGCATCATTCTGATGTGACTTGCTGTGAATTCAGAGTCAAAAAGGCTATAATACAAAGAAGCTGATCCTTTAGTTTATTTTTTATTTTTTTGCCTTCTTTTCAATGTTGCACCTGTGACCTCAAAGCTCTTCATGGCTAAGTTTGGTCACTGGAGAAACTGAACTGATTTATCCTGACCTTTCAAAACCTACCTTGAGGCTAAATCCAAGTCTAAGGGAACAGACACTGGTGTGGTCAGGAGCCCAGTTCAGCTGTGTTTATTAAGAAAGGCTCTCAGGGGAGTCTTTGTGTCTTGCAGCCTTCTCTCTACATGCTTTATTTTTTATAACACTTAGAGCCATTAATGTATTTCTTGTTTTTGTTGTAATGTGTCGTTTAAAATATCACATATCTGATAACGTCTGATAATAGGAAGTAATGTTGCTCAAACAGTTTCCTTAAAAGGAAAGTAGACCACAATCAGTCACCAGTATTTACCAAACTCACTGGGTGAGGACAGCAGTCTCCATCAAAGTGGACATGCTGCCTGTTCTGATCCCATCTGATCCCAGACATCTAGAGGGAAAGGAGCAGAAGACTCTACAGTTAGTTTCCAGGTCTTCTGCTCACTCATGAGCCACAATCTTCTGTGCTGTTGGTCCATAGTTCTCAGTGCTGTCTATTCACAGTTTTCTGTCCTATCTATCTACACTCGACAGTGTTATCTGTCCATAGTCTTCAATGCTGTCTGTCCAGCTTTCTAGGGTGTTCAATCGTTATCTTGGGGAAGCTGCTACTCTCTCCTATATTCATTTCTGAAAATGATCATAGCCCAGTGTACTGTTGTTCAAACTGTATCATACTGTAGACATCATTTAAGGCACTGAAAATAAAAGAAGAAAAGGAAAGAGTCTCTAAGCTGAAGAGATGACTTGGGGGCTAAGAGCATTGACTGCTCTTCAAGAAGATCAGGTTTGACTCTTAGCACCCACATGGTGACTGACAGCCATCTGTAATCCAGTTTTATGGCATCATACATCCTCTTCTGATCTCTACAGCACCAGGCATGCAAGTGGTACACAAATACATGTGCAGGCAAGATACCTATGTACCCATAAAATAAAAATAAATTACAAATTTCCAAGACCCATTTTAAATGAGTTCAAATATCCTGTGCTAGACTTGGGTATGGCCATTGGTAAGTTTTGTTTGTTTGTTTGTTTTGACCACCCTGAGGGGCTCATTCACATAGCCTGTGTGGAAAACCAGTAAGGAAGACAATATTAAAGGTCCTTCCATCTCCTAGCATCTTTGGGTCCATGAATTCTTATCAATGGCTCAGTCTCTCAAGAGCAACAATGTTTCACTACAGAGGCTTGAGCAAATTGATTTAAAATGTGTTAATTTATTGAGATAGGTATCCATTGGGGATACACTACCTGCTTTATGCTATAGAAACTGCAGGTGTTACAGGAGGAAAAATCCTGATTTAATAGACCAGACCACTAAGATAGGTAAAAATCTTAAACATGACAGGTGAGGTTTCCTCTACTATGTTTTAAAAGCAGTGGGGATTTTGGAAAACATTGCAAAGTGTGTAGAGGACAGACATCAGTGCAGAAAGTCAAACTGATCATTTGCTCCCTGGAACCCTTTAGGGTCCCAAGGGACTCTGTAAATTGGCCCCATATGTTGGAAAAAGTTTGTGGGAAACAGAAAAGCTAACACACAGACACACACAATAACACACACACACACACACACACACACACACACACACACGCTCATGCCGACTCACGTAATAGAAATAAATACTTCAGTGTAGGACTAAGTTCAGGTATTATGCTTCACACAGGACTCACTCCTGCATGACTGTCTGCTTCCTGAAACTGAGTCCTCCATGGTGTTGAGTGCTGATGGCAGTTCCTCTCTCAAAGAGTCAAACTGTTGTCTCCCCGGTTAGCAACAAACTCGGCTATTCCTTGTCTGTTCATGGTATGCTTGTACACGGAATTTGTTGACTGGCCTGAGCCAATCAGAATCTGTTGAGGGAAAGCTATTCTTTTCTTCTTTTTATAGAGGAGGAAATTGGTGGAGAGAGGTTTATGGCTTGCCAAGGTCACAAAGCTAGTGAAAATAAGTGTGGAATCTGAACCTGGACACATGATTTCTGGCCCACCTTATTAACCACTTAGCCATCTTAAAATTTCTGCCTAAGCAGGCCTTTTGTTTGTCCATGGTTTCTTCTTACTAGTAAATGCAGCCCTCTTACAACTTCAGTGCACCTGTGGCCCTCATGACTTACTATTACCATTTGATATTTTGGTACCTGCTGCCAACTGGCTAATGTTTTCTTTCCTGTTTGAGATTTCTGGTGGAGAGAATGGATTGGCCAGCCCCTACCCTGCTTGAACAGAATTTACATGTCAGATCTCATTACAGCTCAGTTTGCTATGATAAGTCTAACCCTTTGTGAACTGGAGGTTGTTCATCACATGAAGATACTGCCTCCTACATCTCCTCTAGGCTGGAACTTGGTACAGCCCTACATCCCTTAAAAATAGATGCCAGGGTTGATTGTTTGTGCTCTGGGAAGCTCATTGTGGTAGACCTGAAATGTGGGCAGATCTGATCCAATCACATAATCATGCAAACTAAGCAGACTAGAGACTTCCATATGTGGCCATAATGAGGCTGTTGAAGGCAAGGATTACAAATTATATGAAGGGGGTGAACAAAACTCAAACTGGCTCAAAAGCTGCTGTGTCAAATATTATGATTGGTCATTTCTTTACACAGGAGGCACGCACTGAACAGTACTGTATCTCTAAAGTGTATTCACAGAAGTCCAGATTTCTAGAGCAGAGAGTGAGGATTGAGGGGACACTACAATGCTCAGACCAGTTGATGCCATGTACCAGCAATGGGTTCAATGTCAGTACCAACTTTCCTCAATCCGAACTAATATATGATCTGCAACAGTTTATCTCACTTTACCAAGGAGTTCAGGCCAACCTGTCTCTCTGGTAGGCCAGGTCCATTGAGGAGGTATGCCATGAAGGACTTGGATTGAAGGCTAAGAGAGGGAGGAAATACAGATGAGGCCGAGGGGAGAATGTGAGTAGGGGAAATAACAGGTGAAGCTTTAAGAATGAGTCTAAGTCTAACAGCTGAGGAAGGAGATGTGGGAGAATGGAGCTTTAAGAGACCAGTGTAGCTCTGTGACATCATGAGGCAGGACACGGGGAATCTCTTCCAGAGCTTGCCTATCAGAGGAAGCCTGTACCAATTGCTGCAGGGTCAGGCAATGCCAAAGACAGGACTTAGCACACTGGCTTTAACTGTGTTAGAGCTTTCAGACATCTGTGGTAGCTTTTTTCTTAGACTGACTGAGTCGTGAACTCTCAGACTATTTCACATGGCCGAGCAGTAACTCATACACTGATAATATTCTGTATTTATAGATGAATATGTTTTGTCTTGCTTGCACATCTGCATGCTAATTGTTTATAATTTTATCCCAGTATATTTGGAATCTGAGAATAAAAACCATGTGTTTATTCATTTCTGAAAACTCAACATCTAACAAAGAACACAGCAGCTATTTGGTAATTACTGAAGGAATAAATGAGTGGCACATCTCATTTTGTTGTAAGTGGAAAGTTTTGAATGGAGCAGTTAAGTATTTGGAGTCGGTCTGCTAAAAGGCTGTTTCTGCCTTGGCATCTTAGGGATGGCACAGGAAGAGGATCACCTGTCACTGAAAACTATTATGTATGGAATCCTATTTTGTGGGGCTGATTAAATTTCTACATTAGCCAAATCACTTGGTTTCTCAAAAGTTGCTTTTTCTTTTTGGGTACAGTACCTAACTCAGTTAGTGAGATTATGCCTGTTACATGGCTAGGGCAGAGCCAGGCATAGGACGTCTGTGTCTTGTCCTTCTAAGAATGAATCACATAGCTATAGAAGGAAATATCATTTTTTTTATAATTAATAATTGTGATTATTAGGGTGGTGGTCTTATCATTTAGCTCGCTACTTATGAATAAACACACAAAATCTGTTACTTTTTTTGTTGTTGTTTTGTTTTTGAGAAAGAGTTTCTCACTGTATCTCTGGCTGTCCTGAACTCAGTTTGTAGAGCAGGCTAGCCTTGAACTCACAGAGATCTGCCTGTCTTTGCTTCCCTAGTACTGAGATTAAAGGTGTAAGTCACCAATTACAGACAGCTGTGAACTGCCATGTGGGTGGGAGGATTGGAACCTGGGTCTTTTGGAAGAGCAGCCAGTGCTCTTAACCACTGAGTCATCTCTCTGTTAGATTTTTATAAAGCCTGGTAGCACAGGAGCAAGGCAAATCTTACCTTTTAAGTCAACTTTCTACCTCCCCAGATAAAACTCCATGGCACTCACATATATATTCCATGTCATGCAGATCTTCCAGGTCACATGGAGTTCTGATCCAACCAATCCATGGGGGCAGTCCTCTCTTCCTCTCTTCCTCTCTTCCTCTCTTCCTCTCTTCCTCCCTTCCTACTGCTTCTTTCTCTCCCGTGGCTTCTCTAATTCCCCCCAAACCTTTTCCCCCTGCCTATCTCTCTTCTACCCAATCCAGGCTACAGGGTCTTTATTCAACTAATCAACTTTAGATAGAGGAAGGTTTACACAACACACAACTCTTTCTGTAGATAGTCAGATCATACACAGGCTCATTGATAGGAAGAGGAGGACAGCAAATGAGTCACAGCAGCAATGGCTCTATTGGAGCCTAGGGATAATTGGACTAATCTACAAGCAGGCTCAGTGCCTGTTAATTCTCCCAACTGTCTATTTGTAATTAGTGCAGCAAAGTATACATCAATGTTACCCCCACTTTACACAGAGATAAATGGAGGCTTTAGGATTCATATCTAGTTGTGTTGAAGATGAGCTTCCAAATGCAGATATACATATATGTGTGTGTGTAAAATTTTATATATATATATATATAAAATTTTACCCCTAGAGATGGATAGGTGGGGGACTCCAAGGAGGACCAAACAGATCTGGAGGTCTCTCAAGAATTTACCTAGATCCAAAGAAGGAGCAAAACCCAGGCAATAACATCAAGGGAGAGGAATTGCAAGACTTAGGGTCTACATGATTCCTTTTGTTGGGATGTTCTGCCCTCTGCTGGTAGATTTTAATATTTTTATATTCAAGTACTTAAAAAAAAATCTGATTCACTATGCTAGAGAAGGCTTCTTTCCCTAGAGAATGCTGCTTCTCTGGGCTCAGACAGCCCAGGTACCAGTGAGGCTAGAGTGCAGCCTGGCTGGCTTGCTTGACATTGCAGTGGCGCCAGCTGCAGATCCTTTCTGTTTGTGACACCTTGGGAGTGGTAATAGTCGCCCTACTAGTACTTAACAAAATGACAAGTTTGAATGCCTATTTGCATTTCTTAATTATCCTAAACAGTTTGTGACAGTTGCTATCAAAAGACCAAAACTTCACATTGCATTTTAAGCATTACATAGGTACAATACCTTAAAAGGAGTTAACCTTGATTTTGTATCAATATACAAAGATCAATACCAATGTAGCCAAATATAATCTTAATTTTGTATCAATATACACAGATCAATACTGAAGTAGCCAAATATAATCTTAATTTTGTGTCAATACACAAAGACATAAGAGCATATTCAATAACCTATCTCTTTTTCTTTATCATTCATATATTATGTCTATATCCCATTTTTTCAAGTCTTTCCCCCCCTACAAGGCAGAGAAATAAAAAGAGAGAAATCCCTGGGTCTAACCTCTAAACCCTATTTAACAATACCTTAACAACTTGTAACCAGTCCTCCTAAATAACAACAAACATCTATAACCTACCAAATGATCAAAGGGGGAAATAAAATAAGTTTTAAGTTGTTTAGGAATTAAAAGGATGTTCTAAGTCTAAGAAGATGTTTTCCAGTTGGTATTGCAAGTTAGTATGGAAACTGAATAAGGTATAGAACTTTAAACTTATTAAGATAGACGGGCAACAGAATATAAATATCAGTTTCCAAATACATATGGACTGGACATTGAGAATGTATGTTATACTTATAATTTTCATAATGGTGGCCTAATTGTTCTTATTGTTTTGCATTGTATTTACTGTTATAAGAAAAAGAGTCTGTTACTGAAGTAAAAGGGGAAGCTGTTGGGTAGAAAAAAAAGATACACCTTAAATTAAAAAAACAACAAAAAGCAGATAGGAGGGTGAGGGTAAAGACGGTAGGAGAGAGGGGGGGACCAGTAGGAGAAGGAGGAAGGGTACTTTGAGATGTAACTTGAAGAAATAAATAAATGTTTTTAAAAAAGCTGATTCTAGACTTTAGAGTTTAGGTCTCCTTGGTAGTAACTATTGTTTCAAATGAGAATACTTCATTGTAATTCATTTATAAACACATGACTATTTGCCACTGTTTTATAAGTGTTTATGTGTGTACACGTGTGTGCATCTATGTGAGGATGTTTGTCTATATGCGGACTCACAAAGCTACAAAGCCCAACCCAATGCCTGTCACACACACACAGTACGTAATAAGTGAACAGTGAACAAATGGAAATTCACACGTAGGAAGAACACAGAAAGGCAAAGTGTTATTGTGGAAATAGGTCGTGTCCTACTCTAAGCACCATTGTACAGAACCATGGCTTTCAAGGCGCTGAATGATCTGCCCCAGAGTGACCCCGTTTAATAAGTCAGAAATTTTCTTCAACTTGAGTGCACAGGCAGGGGCAGAATGCATCTTTGAGCGGCTTCCATACACCTGAGGCTGGGGAATTAAGAGAGAACACATTTATTCTTGCTGCTCTGGGTCTGACCTCTAGAGGGCACTCTTTCTATATCCTCTAAAGAGCAAGCGCACACAGAAGATTGAGGAAGAGAATTGAAGTTAACCATTGTGTCTGGATTCCCTTCCATCATAACTGACCAACTCCTGTGAAAATGCCATCAGGGCATTCCTGAGTGCAGAACTTTTTGACTTCCCTTTCTCAGCAATACTTCTGTGAGGACTGGATTTTCAACACATAACTTTCTGAAATGCATTGAAAGCCTGGGATGTTTAATGTGAGCTTGTCACTTTTAAATCTGGTGTATAAATATCCTCCCATTTATGCCTTGGGGAAACCTGGGGGTATAGAGCTTTTCCAACATCTTCAGATGAATAAAAACTGTGAATCGAAAAAGCTTGAGTACTCAAACTTTGATGGTCACCTTTGTGCCATCAGCCAAGAGCTTGTGAGTTCAGGGATTCTGTTCAAAGGCAGGCAAGGAAACATAGAGAAGGCTGAGTTTGTTGGCTTCCACGACTTAAGGGAGATTTTTGTGAAAATGCAAGTTGTATTCAGTACATGAGGAATGGTGATGCTCCTGCTGGTTCATAGACTACAATTAATAACACTAGTCAGTCTACATTGAATCTAAGTGCATTGATTGGCTTCTGCTGAAGTATTGGTGCTTGGTGTGTCATGGATGTATGCATGCATGCATGAATGAATGAATGATGAGAATGACAAAGCATTGACCCCTTTTCTGCAATTGTAATCAAATTATGAGCTGACAATCTGTGACCTCTTTTGAGCTTAAAGAAGATTTAGTTAGCAAACAACAGCTTTCCTTATCTCCCCCTAGATAGTTAAGTTGTGATCTTTTGTCTTCTCTTTCACATTTAGAAGCATATTCAGTATGTTGAGAAGAGTGCTTTGTTCGGCCAAGATATTTAAGGGAAAATATGTTGAATGTCACTGAAAACTTGGACACTTCGAGATGTATCCTTTTCTCACCACTGTACTTCCTTTCCCCCCTTCGCCTTTCTTTCTTTCCTTTTAACAACAGACACAAGACAGTCCTGGGCTGCTGTGACTCCCATCCTCTCCTGCTTTCTGTCTCTGTCAGCTTGAGAATAGCCATTCTCCTCAGGGAAGCAGGCTGTGTGAGGCATACAACATATCTCCCCTCCTCCTTATCCCACAAAGATCCCAAAAAAGATTGAGGGGTAAGTTTAGGAGGGACTCTGGAATTCTCCCCACTGCAGTTCAACTATCTGGTTATTTCAGGGTAGTGTCTATGCATTCATCCCTGGAATCAACAAAATGTGTGAGGCCATCCAGGTGAGCTGACTTAGTGGGTGTTTTACCTCCCTCCGGTCAGTGCCCCCCAGTCTGCCTGGTTAGCGCTTTAGTGCACCCAGCTTGTAACTAATGAGATCACCCCAGTGTTCAGCCGAGCATTACCCAAGGCTCAGGGCTGCCTGACCTCTGGAGACAGCTGGAAGGTGTTGGAGGAAGGGAACAAGGGCACTGCCAAGAGCAGAGGCAAGTGCTCTACTGAATTTCTTTAGATTCCTTCATAACATTTGAGTTTCAAACATAAAACAGCTAAGAAGCTAGGAAAGTATCTGAATGGCATAGTAAAAGAATTTTGCCTAAATTCTAAATCTTATAGAAGATTACAGGTGTGTGTGTGTGATATGCATTATAAATTAAATTTAGTGTACAATATCCACATAGCAATGTATGTTTATTATATATACGCTCATATGTGATTTTAATGGTGACTTATATAAAACCTGTACTAACTGATTTCGTTGAATGACACATGATAGTGATGACATGTGAGTTGACCATTCCTACAGCATAGGCCAATGTGATTGATCCTTTTGTACAGGAATGGCAAAGAATATCAGGGGCTTCATATGAGAGCAATTATAAACTTTTAATAAATTAACACAAAACATTGCTTGTAGAATACTATATATAGCATATATAGTATGTATTTTAAATATATGTATTATATTTATGATTTCCTATGCTATTGTATGTTGCTATACTTGTAATGGCTCATTTTCATAGTCATCTCAATTAGACTTAGAATAAACAAGGAGACAAATATCTGGATGATTCTGTGAGAACATTTCTAGAGGTATTTAACTGAGGAGAGAAGATCCATCCTAAAATGTGTGACACCATGGGCTAGGGACTGAGCATGGAAAAAAGGAAAATGGGGAAAGCCAGCTGTGCTTCTAGATTATTCAGGACTGCGAATGTCCCCACTCCTTTAGCTGGGAGCCACTCTGTCACCATGCTTTCTTACCATTACTGGCCATACCTCAAACTGGGAGCCAGATTCCCTTAAATTACTTCATGTTAGGCATATGGCTGCAGCAATAAGAAAAGTGATCATTGCAATGCCTTTGTGACAAATAGAATGGCAATAACCCTATTATTCTAAGTCATGAAGTCATAGTTTTACAGGAATCTCAGAAAGAAAAGAAAAATAGATAGCATTCCCAATCTCACCATTTTCACATGTGCATTGGATTTTAGTCTCTATATTTTTATTGTATTCTTACACTTTTAGTTAAGACATATTGACTTTGTAATTTTGTGACTTGAGTTTTTCCAGTTACCATGACACTGTCATATATTATATTTCCTTATGTATATTCATAGCTTCATAGCTTTATAATGACACATCACATGAATAAAAATGGTTTCCTAGCAAATCCACCATGGTGACTTCTCATTAGCAGTTAGTACATTTTTGAAGGTAGAGATTAAAATGACAAATGCTCTCTCAAATCCCAATGCATGATTTAAACATCAGCATGTTTTCCACATATTTTAGAACCAGCTTAGCCATCATGGCAAGGAAGTGTGGGAGTGCCAATTGTTCACTCAGTAATGTTTCCAAATGCCCATTGTCAGTGTCTATCAAATCAGACATACTTTCCCTCATATAATGCTAGGGGAGGAACCCGGGTCCTTAATAATGGTAGGTGGTCATTCTACCAGTGAACTCCACTCCAGCCTCTAGTTCAGGCCTATTAAGTTGCCCTTAAAGCTCTCTGGTGAGTTCCTGACAATTATATGATCTTGAAGGAATATACATGGTCATGGAGTCATTTTTTTCTCTGTTTTATGTAAGCTTGTCACTATGTTCTGATTCCTAGAAGTTCTACAAAATCCATAAAATATCAAAAGATCAGTTTTAGCAGGAAACTTGGTCCAGAGGATCGCATAATCAAGGCATGGCAGGCCTTGCTTCAATTTAAGGGGCTGCCTGTCAGGTACCTTCTCTTGGTACTTTGGAGATTTTTTGTGTCTGTTACTTTACCATCCTTCTCACTTAATTTTCTCAGTCCTTTTCCAGCTGGGAGCCCTGTTCCTTTTTCATCCTAGGCTGGGTGTTGATTTAATAAAAATAGATTTTTCTTGTAGTTTGAGAGAGATAGGGTCTCATGTTCTCATGAGCTGTGAGAAACTGCAGTCAAGCCGACAGACTTGGCTTTGGAAACAATCTCTATGTAATTAAATAATTAGATTGTTTATACTGCTAAGACATTTTGGAATGTAGGAATTAGTTTTGAAGAGCACTTGCCACTTTTCCAGAGTACCTGAGTTGTCTACCTAGCACCAGTGTCAGGTGGCTTACAACTTCCTGTGACTTCAGCTCCCAGGGATCAGACACTCACCTCTGCCCTCCCCTGGTGTGTGTATACAAGTGCATGCTCATACACACACACACACACACACACACACACACACACACACACACACACA
>CAJQZJ010034331.1:4895454-4921982 GCA_907164525.1 Lophiomys imhausi
ACACACACACACACACACACACACACACACACACACACACACACACAAATAAAAATTAATAAATGAGATTTTGGAATGATATGCATTCTCTTGCTCTCTGACTCTCTCTCAAGTATGAAAGGGTGAGAAATAAAAATGACCCTGTTGTATTCCCATATCCACAGGAGAGTTACATCATTAAGTGCATAGATCAGTGTGTATTGTTATGACAACAAAGTGACAAAGCTTAGTTAGGAAACATGAAATAGTGTCATTAAGGGATCACTGGTCTAAGCACTGCACAGCGCTGCCTGAGTTCACGTGCAACAGCAGAGAGGCTGTACCTAAGCACACCTCGTTTTCACTGTGACTGCGCAAATGCAAATGGAGTGTCACATCCTCTTTTTGCTAATGAGCTGATAAAGAGTCCATGTCAGAGGCCAGGTATGGTGTCACATGCTCAGGACACCATCACTTGAGTGGCTACAGCAGGAAGATTATCAGCTCTGAAAAGGCCCTGGCTACAAAGGAACACCCTGTCTTAAAACAAAAAGAAACAGAAAGCAAACAAAAGTTACTTTCTTGACAAAGTTTGGTCATTAGACTTCCACTAAGAGCAACAGTGCGTTCACTAGTGAAAACCCAGTTTAATAATTCCTACAGTCAACTTAGCAAGAACCTCTGCACTCGCCCTGTCTGATCTGAGTGAACACACAGGCACACACACACACACACACACACACACACACACACACACACACTCACTTTATGTCTGATCACATTATTATTGGCCAATTCAGCCAGAATTCTCTCCTTATCCATGGTGGATTCTCTTGGCAATGTTTCATTCTGTGGTCATCATCCTCTAACCCCACTCCTGTACCCCAGCCCTGCCATGCTCCTTGTCTACAGGTTCCATATTGCTCATGTTGTACCTTGGTTCCAGCCCAACCCCCCTAACTACAAGGTCCCTAGCCCTGAATTTTTGTCCACTGTCCTCACCAAAGTCTTCCTCACTGTACTTTTTTTTTGTTTATTTATTATGTATACAGTATTTGCTCTACATATATGCCCGGGCAGATCTCAATGTAGATGGCTGTGAGCCACCATGTGGTTGCTGGGAATTGAACTCAGGACCTTGGGAAGAACAGCCAGTGCTCTTAACCTCTGAGCCACCTCTCCAGCCCTTCCTCACTGTACTTTAACAAGGGCCACTGGGGAAAAAAATCACTAGAATATAACAAAGTCTGCAAAGTTAGAATGACTGTTTCTTACAAACATAGAAGTCTATCATTTGCAAAGGGTTTCTTCCCAGGGAGACATTGTGGTGGTTTGAATGAGAATGACTCCTGTAGGCTTTTATGTTTGAATGCGTGGTTCTCAGTGAAATTGTACGTGAAGGATTATGACGTATGGCCCTCTTGGAGGAGATGTAACCTTGTTGAAAGAGGTGTGTCACTGGGGTTGGACTTTGAGGTTTCAAAAGTCTATACCAGCCCCAGTGTCTCTGCATCTTGACTGTTAGCTCATCATATAAGCTCTGTACTACTGTCTTCTCATCATGATGATCATGGAGTTTCCTTTAAAACTGTTAGTAAATGTTTTCTCTTTATAAGAGCTGCCTTAGCCATGGTGTCTCTTCACAGCAATAGAACAGTAACTAAGTTAGACATCATCCATTTATTATTATTTGTTCATATTCAACCTTACTTTGTCAAAGCAGTCAGAGAAAGGTTTACAATGTGTATTTATTTAATGTTTTTGTGCCTGAATGCATGCATGTGCCCAAGTGCATGTGGGGACACAAGAGAGGAAGAAGAGCCTGCTGGATATCTTAAAACTGGGTTATAGGCTGTTGTAAGCTGCCACGAGGATGCTGGGAATGTAGCCTAGGTCTTCTGCAGGGGCAGTAAATACTCTTACTTGCTTAACTGTGTCTCCAGCCCCCCTCCAAGGTATATGAGAGAATGATGGACTCAAATGGCTCCCAGTAAGTTTAGTTTCTCCTAAGTCAAGCTCTAGACAAACCTACAGAAGTGCTGTGACTTGTGTGCAGAGCTTTCTGGACACCTGTATTATTTCTCTGTCCCCCTTTACATACCTGCATTATTTCCAGTTACAAGGGGCCACATGACCAACTCTGGCCAATAGACTGATTGAATAAATGGCTCTGAAACCTAGCCTTCCCCCTCTACTTTACTTGGTGCAGAAACAAGGTGGAGAACAAAGAAAAAATAGAACTGTTGAATCCACATCAAATTGTGGCACAGATGATTGTGTCATTGAGATTTCAGGGTGTCTCTACTGCAATAGTTAGCTTTAGAACAACGCCGCAAGAGCATCAGTTGAAATGATCAATTAGCGTGGGCACAAAAACACCTGTAAATCTCTCCATTACTTGACAGATTATACCAGAAAACTGAGGCTGCTTCACAGCATGTCCAGGGCCATTGCTCAGTTACTTAAAGATCTCATTTTGTAGTGTGAGTTTTCAGGGTTGTTCATAATTATTATTATTTTTGGCCACTTTTAAGGTGTTTTAGTTCAGAATGCGGTCATCTTTTTTAGGTAGTTACATCCCAAATAACTCATCATGTAGCAGTTTCTCATCCTTCCAAAACTTCATGAAATTATGATTATACACTTATATAGGGGTAAATGAGCATCTTAAAAAAAAACCACCTTCCTTCTGGAATGGCAGTTTACCATTTATTTCCTCATAAAATTGTAGCTTTGAGATGTTGAGACTGTGGGGCACAAGATAAAGAAAAAGACTGTAAAGTTGTGATATCTAGCTAAATCTCAACTCCGCCAGTACTGCTTCAAAATATTTTTCAGTATCTCCACTTCCTTTAATCCATTCCCCAAACCCCCAAAGTACAAAAGGAGGGGACTTTTCATTAGGTCGTTGTAAATTTTAATGGGTAAAACAACTGATTATTTTTGACATTTCATTCATAAGAAAAAATATTTTTGTTTGTTTGTTTTTCAATAGACAGTTGCTATGACTTCTGTTAAGGGAGACACATCTTCTCTAGGCTAAAAAGGAAAAACAAAAATTCTCCAGTTCAGTGGCCTTATAACACAGGACCACCAGGTGGCACCATTGAGTCAGCTTCCTCTCCTCCCACACTAGTCCTCTTTTTTCTTTTCTCTTTTTTTTTTTCCTGAATAGTCAGTTCTTAAAAATTTGTATGCATACATTTGCCCAGTGTGATTCCCCAACTGCATGCCCTGTAATGGTATTCAGATCTGAATGTTATGAACGCAGGAGTGTCGTGCTGTGCCCTTTAGTTTCTTTCTAACTGTTATAATGTTTCCAGCACGGACACATCATAATTTTTATTCACTATCATAGAATGATAGGGAAGTTTTTATTCCTTTAGTACAATGAATTGTCTTATTTACACAGACTATAAAAGGAAAATTTCAAGTTATTTTTCTAAATGTCATTTAAATTTAATCCAAGCAGAAATACTTTTTCTGTGATGGCTGATCCCTGAGTGACTGGGAGAAATATATATATTTCCCAATTAAGGTGAAAATTTGATTGGTATGAGTATTAGTTTGGTTTCTCTTGCTGTGATAAACACCATGACAAAAAGCAACTTGGGGAAGAAAGGTTTCATTTGGCTTACGGGTTATAGCCCATCATTTATGGCAGCCAAGGCAGGAGCTCAAGGCAGATACTAAAGCAGAAGCCATGGAGGAACACTGTTTACTATCTTGGTCTCCATAGCTTGTTCAGTTTGTTTTTACATACAGCCCAAGAACACCTGCTCAGGGGTGGAACTGACCACAGTGGGCTAGGGCTGTCCCACATCCATCATTACTCAAGAAGATGCTCCATAGACTTGCTTACAGACCAATGTAATGGAGGAAATCCCTCAATATTACTTCTGTCCAGATGACTCTAGTTTGTGTTATGTAGAAAAAAAAAACTAACCAGTACAGTATGACAGATATGATGGAGGAAATGAAAGGCAGAACTCACTCCCCTTGTGGAGGGAAACAGTTATTAAGTACTAAGCACTAAACATACCCAGCCTAATGTCCTTCTTATCTACCTGTCCTTGCATCTCCCTTTCTTCATGTAACAGGTACCATGTACCTATATTAACATGAAGTGTTTTCCAGATGAGGTTGCTAAGAAACAGAGAGCAAAGCAAGGCATCTGTTGTAAAGCTATAGAATCAGTGAGAATTGCAAGCAAGTGCTATTTTCTCTCATGGTACCCTGCAGGTAATCTGCAGGTAAGGTCACAGTAGGATGTAGGGCCCTGGGAAGTGTGGCTAGAACCTCCACTTATCTTCAAATCAAAGCTATTTAGGCATAAATGACCTGGTTTTATGGTGAGTTTGGGCAGCTTTTGCATCACGGTTCCTTCCATCCTCTCTGAAGTGCTCAACAGTCATCCCCATCTCTAAAGGTGATGCTGTACTCTTTATTTATTTTTGAGATTATAATTCAATTGCAATATTTATCCTTTCCCTTTCCTCCCTCAAGATGATCCATATAAACCTCCCCACTCTTCTGGAAACTCGTGGCCTCAATTTTCTTTAATTATTTTTGCAAGCATGTATGTATTTGTGTGTGTAGATATAAATAAAGTTGACATAGATATAGAGGTAGAGATATATGTGTTCTGAAATATATGCTGAATCCATATAACTTTACTTCTATATATGTTTTTAAGACTGACCATTTGGCCCTGAAAAAAACAATTGCTGTGCTTTTTTTCCCTGGAGAGGACTATCTCTCTACCTCCAAACTTTACTCAGTTCCCTGGAGTTCTTTGTATAGGATTGAGGACTCATGAACTTTTCCCGATCCAGTTTGGCATATGCACTGGGGCAATCCTTTTTCGGCCCAGGTTTGTATGTTCATGTAGGTGAAATTATGTTTCCTAGTAACATCAGAAGCTGTACCCACAATGACTCTATACTTCTGATGTTTCCCTTTCTATATCCTCTCAACCTGCTGAGAGTTTCTCAATCTAGACTGTCGCATTTAGGACCCATCTTTCACTTGTTTTAACTTTACCTTGACTAAACTTTACCATGTCACAGCCCTGGCAGATTTCTCAGGCCCAGCTCTAACCTGTACTCTAGGCTTCTGATATTCTGCTTCATCTCAACTACTACTTTCCTGAACCTCGGTGGCTCCATTTCCAGTTACCCTGCCATCTTCTTCCAAAACAATAGTTACCATATGAACTCATATAAATCCACATGGTTATAATGTTAGGATGTTTCTTTTCCTTTTCAATCTTTAAGTTCTGGGGAGACAGACTCATAAAACTACTACGCACATTGTCAGCATGGGTCTATGAACTGTAAAGGGTTACAGGCGAAGTCCAGTCATTCATGTCTAGTGTAAATCACATCACCTTTGTGGTGTCTAAGCCAGTGTCTGATTCATGTCACTGGCATCTGGGAGGTGCTGCTGCTGTGACACAACACCCACATGTAAAACTGCTCACCCCCTCTGCTCCATCTGCTCAGATGGACGACCACCAGTACAGGTTTCGCATCCTTCAGAAGCTTTCTTTCTTTTCACCTCATGAGAAGCATCACCCACCCATGTTTGTTGCCCTGCCAAATATCCCTCATTCACTTGACACCAAAACTACCTCAAACTACCTGTGATTCCATCAGCATCACTCTTCCATCAGCACCACTTTCAGTAGTTCTAATTAGTAGTTCTCCTGGGTGACTTCACTTTGGTCCTTTTATACATTCCCAGGACAATTTTATAATTTGTGTGTATGTGTGTATTTGTGCACATGTGTATCCACATTCCTCGGTACCTACATGCAATGGCCTGAGAAGTCATCTTTCGGAAGTCAGTTCTTTCCTTCTATCAAAGAAGTCCTTGGGATCACACTCAAGTCCTGATTCTTGTTCATGAGCCTCAGTGCCTGCTGAGTTGTCCTGTTAGCTCTTCTTCCTTGAGTTTGAGGCACAGTCTGTTGTTTCCACCACTTTACCTAGTCTTCCAAGCTTGCTGGCCTGCTATCATCTGGGTTTTTCCCTTGTCTGTGCTTCACCTCTTTATCTCTGTTTGGATTTACAAATGCTCACTATCACATAATGGCTCTCCCCATGTGTTGCAGGCATCTGGAATCAGGTCTTCAGGTTTGTGCTACAAGCACTTTTACCCACTGAGCCCCATACCCACTGGCTTATGTTGTCTTGTTTGCCATGCCCTGGCTGAGAGGTCTATATCCTAGGAACTCTTTGTGTCCAAAGAGTACTTCCTCAGGGTGGTTCTTGCTGTCTCAGTTCTGTTAATTTTGTCCCTGAAGGTTCAAAAGAGTTTCTCTCTTCACTACTCTGTCTTTTCTAAATTTATTCTCAACCACTTTTTAAAATTCCCCTACCTTCCTCCATCATTATACCATTCTTGAGAGCTCCCATCCCCATCTTCTGGATGAATTGCTTGTTCGACTTTCTCCTCTGCAGCCACAAAACTATGTGTCTTTCTGTTATTCTCCTTCTTATGTCATATTGGAACTATGTGCTATGTTTCCATCTCCCTCCTGAGGTGACAAATACTACAGGGAAATATGCAGGCTATTACTGCATATTTCTCATCTCTAGCAAATCTAGCATGGAAATGGCTCCCTTGTATAATCATTAACACATGAACAGCACCCCTATGGGACAACACCAGGGAAAGAGAAGCTCAGACACACTTTTTTGTTCCCTTATCCCATGTATATTAAAAAAGTCTATTCCATTAGTGGTATGGTCCTTCTCTTCTAGCCTAATTTAAACCTCATTGATTTTGGGGAGGGGGAGAAGGAGTTTTGGATATAATATTAAATAATCTTTTTATATGCAAATGACTACAGAAACAAGAGTTCTCTGGAATTTGGTTGCTGTTTGTTCCTTAAAGAATCTGCTTAACCTTCCAAGAAGTTGACAGCCTGTTTGTATCCATGAAGACACTGCCAGGCAAAGAGTCTTCCCAGATTCTGACTACTCAGCAATTGGATTCATGCCATGTGCTGGATAACTCTTTTTAATTAGCCCGTTGGTAATCTTTCCTTTCTCCAAAAATACTATTTTTCTGCAGGGAGACAAGAAAAATCTCTTTTCTCCAATAGATAATTTTGGGTCTCATCTCCCAGGATAAAAGTCATAACATATTCCAGAGGGTACTTGTCAAAATGTGCCTACTAATCCATCTGTGTCTCTCTCTGCATAGTGAATACAATTCTCTAGAGACATATGGGTGACATGTTCTTATCTCATGTTCTTCAGTTCTTCATTTGGAGTTGGTGTTTTTAAAATATTTTTTTGTTTATTTATTACTTCAAGTTACATTTCCATCACCGTCCCCTCTATCAGTCTCCTCTCTCCACCCCTCCCGGCCCCACCCTTGAACCCTCTCCTCCCTCTCCTACCTATCCTACTCCTCTGGAGTGGGTTGCCCCTACATATCAGGCCCCCTCAGTTCAACAGTCATATGAGTGTTAAGAGCTTCCTCTTGCACTGGGGGCCTATATGGTACCTCTATTAGGTCTCACTAACAGGTAACAAGGTCTATGTTCCTTTTCCTTTTGATGTGTTGGTTATAGGATAGTTATCCTGTACTACATGGCTAAAATCCAATATAAGTGAATAGATGCCATGTGCAGCTTTCTGACTCTGGGTTAGCTCATTCAGGATGAACTTTTCTAGTACCATTCATTTGACTGCAATTTGCATGATTCCATTGTTTCTGATAGCTGAGTAGTATTCCATTGTGTAAATGTACCAGTTTTTTTTTTTTCCATTCTTCAGTTGAGGGACATCTGGGTTTCCAGTTTCTAGCTATTACAAATGAAGCTACTATGAACATAGACGAAGAGATATCCTGGTGGTTTGGTGAGGAATCGTTTGGATGTTTACCCAGAAGTAGTATGGATGGGTCTTGAGGTAGAGATATTCTAAATTTTCTAAGATATTGCCAGACTGACCTCCATAGTGGTTGTACAAGTTGGCATTCCCACCAGCAGTGGAGGAGGGTTCCCCTTTCTCCACACTCTCACCAACATGTGCTGTCATTTGAGCTTTTGATCTTAGCCATTCTGTCAGGTGTGAGATGGAATCTCAGGGTCATCTTGAGTTGCATTTCTCTGATGACTAAGGATGTTGAGCATTTCTTCAAGTGTCTCTCAGCCATTAGGGATTCCTCCTTTGTGAATCCTCAGTTTAGCTCTGTTCTCCATTTTTTTATTGGATTATTTGCTTTCTTTGTTTTTAATTTCTTGGGTTCTTTGTAAATTATGGATATTAGCCCTCTGTCAGATGTGGGGTTGGTAAAGATCTTTTCCCAGTCTGTAGGTTGCCTTTTTGTTCAAATGACAGTTTCCTTTGTCTTACAGAAGCTTTTAAGTTTCATGAGGTCCCATTTATTGATTGTTGGTCTTAGAGCCAGAGCTATTGGTGTTCTGTTCAGGACGTTGTCACCTGTGCCGATAAGTTCCAGGCTTTTCCCCACTTTCTCTTCTAATAGATTTAATGTGTTGGGCTTTATGTTAAGGTCTTTGAACCACTTGTACTTAAGTTTTGTGCAAGGTGATAAGTATGGGTCAATTTGCATTCTTTTACATGTCAACATCCAGCAAGACCAGCACCATTTGTTGAAGATGCTGTCCTTTTTCCACTGTACAGTTTTGGCTTCTTTGTCAAAAATTAAGTAAGCCTTGGTGTGTGGGTTCATTTCTGGGTCTTCAATTCGAGTTCACTGATAAAACTAGTCTGTTTCTATACCAGTACTATGCTGGTTTTATTACTATTGCTCTGTGGTATAGCTTTAAATCTGGGATGGTGATACCTCCAGATGATTTTTTATTGTACAGGATTGATTTAGCTACTCTGGGTTTTTTGTTATTGCATATGAACTTGAGAATTGTTCTTTCAAGGTCTATAAAGAATAAGCATTTTCTTTAAAATCAGGGACAAGGCAAGGATGCCTACTCTCCCTATATCTCTTCAACATAATACTTGAAGTTTTAGCTAAAGGAATAAGACAACTAAAGGAGATCAAGGGGCTAAAAATTGGAAAGGAAAAAGTTAAAATATCCATATTTGCAGATGATATAGTATAGATAAATGACCCCAAAAAATTCCACAAGAGAACTGCTGCAACTGATAAACACCTCCAGCAAGGTGGCTGGATACAAAATCAATTCAAAAAAATCAGAAGCCCTTGTTTATACAAAAGATAAATGGGCTGAGAAAATAATTAGGAAAATAACACCCTTCACAATAGCCACAAACAATATAAAATACCTGGGGGTTACTCTAACCAAGCAAGCAAAAGACCTGAATGACAAGAACTTCAAGTCATTGAAGAAAGAAATTGAAGAGGCCATCAGAAGATGGAAAGATCTCCCATGGTCATGGATAGGTAGGATCAACATAATAAAATTGGCCATCCTACCAAAAGCAATATAGAGATTCAATTCAATTCCTATCAAAATACCAACGCAAATTCTTTACAGACCTTGAAATAATTTTAAAAAATTAGTTATTCATCACAACTAAATTTTAATTAATTAATTAATTAATTTTTAATATGTTTATTTATTAATTCAAGTTACATCTCAATCAAAGCCCCCCTTCCTCCTCCCTTCTCGGTCCAGTCCCTCCCTCCCACCCTCTACCCCTCTCCTACTTTTTCTACTCCTCTGGTGTGGGGAGTCCCCACATATCAGCCTCCCTCAGTTCATCAGTAACATAGGGCTAAGAGCTTCCTCTTGCTCCAGAGCCTGACTTGGGAGCTTCACTACAGTAAATTGTCCCACTAACCAGTAACAAAGTACATGACTGTGGCCACCTCACCCCTACTTGTTAAGAGATCAGTATGAGGACCAAGTTGCCTATCTTCTATATTTGTATAGTGGGGTGTAGGTCAAGTCTAAGCTTTTTTATTATTATTATTTTGGTTAGTGTTTCAGTCTCTGTAAGACTGTAGCGGCTTTGGTTAGTTGGGTCTGTTGATCTTCATGTGGTGATCTTGACCCCTTCTGGTTCTTTCGTTCCTCCTTCCTCTCTTACATATGGGTTCCAGAGCTCCACCTAATGTTTGATTGTGTGTCTAGCTTCTGTTTTTATCTGCTGGTGGGTGGAATTTCTTGTAGGATAGTTATGCTGGTTCCTTTTCCTTTGGGTCTGGGGGTTGTAGGATAGTTATCCTGTACTATATGGCTAACATCTAATTATAAGTGAATACATGCTATGTGTATTTTTCTGGGTCTGTGTAAGCTCACTGAGGATGAGCTTTTCTAGTTCCATCCATGTGATTGCAAATTGCATGATATTGTTGTTTCTGATAGTTGAGTAGTATTCTATTGTGAAAATGTACCCCAGTTTTTTAATATTCCTTCTTCCTCTTGTGGAAGATGTGCCTTTTCCCTATTGAATGGAATGATACCTAGATCTGAAGAGTCACAAGGTACCAGTTTTGTTCTGACTCTAATGGTCTTATACAAACTGCCTCAGTGAGACTCAGTCCCTTTCCTGGATGGTTGCCCTAGCATCACTTTATTTCTTATTATGTGGATACCTCCTAGAATTGTTCTTTGTATATTAGCTTTTCTCTGTAGAAAAGTAAGCTTTTAAAGGACACTAGTCATTTTTTTTTAATTTCTGTTTTTTCTTTTTTAATGTTTTCCTTTTCAGAACAAGCTCAGAGTGGGTGCTACTGATGTCTTTCAAGATGAATGCAAACAAAGTCTCTGGACAGAGAAAATATGAGATCTGATAGTGTGATGCACTGTTTATCTCTTGTCACCTTCAGTAGTAATAACTATTTTACTGAAGGAACTGATTTCCCAATACATCTATGAAGATATAATTTTAAACTATTCATTAATAAGTCTAAACACCTTCCAACATATCTACATGACGCCTGAAAGAAAGGATATAGACCACCTAAGTCACCAGTCCTAGGGGTAACTCATCAGCAGTCTAGACAAATCAACATACCCAGGAACAGATGCAACCAGCAACAGGAGCACAGAAAACAGCAGAAACAAGAAAACAGATAACCAGGAACATCAACAAGGACAGCCATAGAAGCAACAGTTTTTGTGACTCCAAAAGGGGCTGACCTGGCCTCAGCCTGACCCAGGCTTGATCTTTAGCAAGTCATGGCATCAGAAAACTTCTGCAACTCATAGTCTGGAATTCTTCAAAGTGATGATGAGAAGTAATAAGAAGCAATGCCAAGCAAAAAGCCCCTCCTCAATTCCCAGAGCTTCTTCTTTATACCTGCACAAGGATGCCTTCCAATTGGCCAACTTCATGCCCTCCACACAAGGTACTTCCTACTGACAAAGATCTTAAGCTCTCCAAGGAGTCTGTCCATTAAAGGATGTAAATATGTTCCCCACATGTGACAGTTTTCTGGCTGGCAAAACGTCACACACTCTTTTATCAGGATTTTTTTGTGTGCCTCTTTCATGAGTCTGTTTTTTAGCAGTGTACAAATCACCACTCCTACATACAATATTTGAGACCAAAACAAAAAATACATTCATTCAACTGTACCTCTAAAGAGATCTGAACCTTCACCACATACCTATGCAAACACATTGACACTGGATATATTTAAAGATGCCTAATTGTCTTTGATATATTTGTTTATATGTACTATAGTAAGTCACATCAATAAGTTTACCATTAAATATAAAGTTCAGTGGAAGCACACAGTAGGGCTCCTTCCACCCATTCTCACAAACCAATGTGTGATTGTAGAACTGAACTGGAATGCTGTTCCCATATCTGTACAACTGGAGAACTTAGGTTGAGTTTTTTTCCTATAGTCATTAGGTAGGAAGATGAGTTAAGTAATCTCGAAGAGATTGTTACATGCTTCCACTTAAGAACTGGTTAGGATACAAAATCTGAAGTTTTAGAAGCAATTCTTGTATTTCATGAATTCAAGGCCCTGGTTTCAACACCTAGAACTGCACAAAATGGCTATTATACAAGAATAATTGAGACCAAGCCCTTTTGCTGTGTTTCTGACAAGCCTCATATCTACTGTGAGAGGTTATTTATATGGATGTGAAAAACCTGAACATTTGGGGAGTAAGATGGCTCTTTCAGATAAAGGTATTCAGCACTGAGCCTGCAGTCCTGAGTTCAATACCTAGAGCCCTTAGGGTTGGAAGGAGGAACCAGACTTCTGTAAGTTGTCCTCAAACCTTCACATGTTTCCTAACACACACACACACACACACACACACACACACACACACACACACACACCATGTTAAAAATAAAGATGAGCATTCATAAATAGAAAGATACAAACTAAGCACATTTTAAAATATAAGATCATCTTTTGTTATCTTTAATGAATGCATAAGTAAATAAATAAAACCTTTAAAAATCTATATGTGCATAATAATTGTTGGGTTAATTAAATTATAGTTTCAGAGCTGTGAGGTGTTTTGGTGATGATGATAAAGTTAATGATGATAGGAGCTGATGTCTATCAAGTGAACACTAAGCACATAAGAGCATGGTACATGGTAGCATAACACAAATACACCATCCCTACCAACTCCTGTAACATTCTGGCTTTGTACATGCTGAAGTTTTTACTTGTTTTAATAATCACAAAATAGTAAACATCAGAGCTGGGATTTGACCCCAGAGGTATTTGGGTTCATGGCCAACATTGTAATACTCACATAATCCTTAGTCTTTATTCACTGAAGGTCTTTCAAATATCACATGATGCAACTAAACTAAACAAGTTAAGTGTTATGCCTGGAGTCAGTCAATGTGCAGTAAATAAACATCAGGGATACGGGTATTTCAATCCTGCAGTTCTATCAGGTTTTGATTACTTATCAAACCCACTTTCAGTGCAGTTCTCAGTCTAGATGCAATCACACATAATGTTTTAGCTCAGTAAATGCAACCCCACAGCTGGTTCTTTTTCTTTAGGACTCGGTCTAGAAACTCATCAGTAAAACAAAGCAAAGCAAAAATGGTCACAACAATAGGCCAGGTTGCCCTATGGGTCACAGGAATCCCAGTGGCCTAAAGCCATGAGGCTTTCTTTTGCCCATATTTCAATTCCATGCCTACTGCTGAGTAGCTTTGGGCCAAGACTGGTGAAGCAGCAGTGATCTAGAAGGTGTTCTCTCTCCATAAAGAAGGAAAACATGCTGAAATTTCCTCTTCCAGAGCAAACAGTCAGTGGAATGCTACCTGGAGTCTCACACTCACAGTTATAATCCTTTATCTAAAATGAGGCTCACCCATCCACAGTGGAGTGGATAGGAAGATGGACTCTTAGTAGTTGCATGGCATGTGGAGAGCAGGAGTACTACACAGGTATTCTTGAGGACCACCCCAGAGTCTTCTGGCATAGGACACTGCACTTCTTCTTCTTAATCTCAGGACAGAAACATATTTCCACTTGTATAATCATACTTGCATCTGGGCTCTTGTGCTAGCTCCTGCCACTCTTGCTGATACTAGTTCTTGGTGCTTACTTCTGTAGAGTGGGCATCTTTAAATCTGTCAACAGCTTTGCAGACTGCCCTTGCATTGAGACTCCCTTGGTTACTACTATAGGTATTCTGTCTTTTCTTTTGGATCCATAGTGTCCCCTAATCTTTAGACACAGAGCAAAGCTGTGATCCCTCCTATCATTCCTTATCAAAGGAGGGGTTGATCAATCTCTCCATACTGAAGCCTCTGTTCTTCACACACTGCAACATTATTTCTGCCTATTCTGTTATTATGCCATGGTACTACCTGAAGTTACAAATTAATCTCTATGGAACAAAGCAAATGGAAGAAACTATTCATACCTCTTTCTAGTCATCTTTCTCCTTGCATGGTAGGAACAAAACAGATCCACATGCCTGCTTTATATAAACTATTATCCAATGAATGATATAGATAATCACTTCCATTTGTCTTTGGGTTATGTGCAGTTTGGATCTGGAATTTGGAACACATTGATAGCTTCACACTTAAGACACTTCATTACAGTTTCTTTTGTCATCACTAAACCCTTGCAAAGACTGTCCTGGGGGTTATGACTGAGATGTTGAAATTTCATTACTTTGAAGAGGTTTTGCCTCCAAATGTTTGCAGCTTTCTTTAGGTTGAGTAAGTATTTTATTTTATTTATTATTTTTATTTTTTTATTTCTTCAAGTTACATCTCAGTGGCAGTCCCCTCACTACTCCTCCCTCCACTCCCACCCTCCCACCCTCAACCCCCAATCCTATTCCCTTTTTTTTTAAAGTTTAAGGTATATCTTATTTCCCCCAACAGCTCCCCCTTTCAGTCCAACAAATGGCTCTTTCTCTTATAATAATAGATACAATACAAAACAACAGAGGTAATTAGGCCACAGTTATGAGGGTTATATGGCTTAGCGTACATTCCCAATGTCCAGTCCATATGTATTTGGCACCTGACTTTAACTTTCTATTATCTAATTATCTCCATGAGTTTAAAGTTCTATATCTAACTCAACATTCATACTAACTTGCAACACAATTTAAAAGCATATTCCTAGATCTATAACACTCTCTTGACTCCTAAACAACTCAAAATTTAATTATGAGACTCTAGCTATCTATTCTTCAACCACCTCAGAGACCTCAGAGGGATAAATATATCTGATTTTATAGGAAGTACAGGGCCTGCAGCTTCTAAAACTAAGAAATGACATACCAGTGGCTGCCTGGACAGTTCCCATTTTCTCTCCATACATTACAGCATTGATCTTCAGTTGTTTGGCCCCGTTTCTCTGACAGACATTGATTGTAGAGCAGGGGTTATGAAGGACTTGCCTACCTTGTGTTGGCAGAGCTAGGCTGTCGACTTACCTGCTTCCAAATTTTGTCCTTTTTGGACAGCATTCTGTCTACAATTGGAGCAAGGGGCTTTTCCTACCAAGAGATAGGCTTATGCTCAACATCCTTAATCATCAGAGAAATGCAACTCAAGATGACTCTGAGATTCCATCTCACACCTGTCAGAATGGCTAAGATCAAAAGCTCAAATGACAGCTCATGCTGGCGAGGGTGTGGAGAAAAGGGAACCCTGCTCCACTGCTGGTGGGAGTGCAGGCTTGTGCAACCACTATGGAGGTCAGTCTGGCGATATCTTAGAAAACTTAGAATAGCTTTGCCTCAGAACCCAGCCATACCACTTCTGGGTATACACCAAATGTCTCCTCACGGAATCATAAGGAAGTTTCCTCATCTATGTTCATACAGCCTTATTTGTAATAGCTAGAAACTAGAAACAACCCAGATGTCCCTCAACTGAAGAATGGGTTAAAAAAACTGTGGTACATCTACACAATGGAATATTATTCAGCTTTCAGGAACAATGAAATTATGCAATTTGCAGCCAAATGGATGGAACTAGAAAAGCTCATCCTGAGTGAGCTAACCCAGACTCAGAAGGATGCATATGGCATCTGTTCACTTATAGTAGGATTTTAGCTATATAGTAGAGGATATCAATACTACAACTAACACACCAAAGGGAACATGGACATAGACCTTTTATTTTTTATTTTTTTATTTTTTTCTATTTTTTATTCTTTTTTATCTGTTTGTCTGCTTATTTGTTTGTTTGCTTTTTAGTTTTCTCTCCCGGGCAATGAGACACTTTTCACTGGTGGTACTGCCTCGTAGACCCCCAATGAATGAGGAGGCTCTTGGCCCTCATAGGACCTCCAAACTGAGATGAGGGACTGTTATATAGGGACACTCCACCCCAGAGAAATGGGATGGAAGGGTTAGGGGGTAAAGAAAAAAAATGAAATGTGAAGTTTCGGCCTTTTGCTACTAATTGTCATAAACTGTTTAGGATAATTAAGAAAAGCAAACTAATAATCATTTAAGCCAGCCATTCTGTTAGGTACTATGACAGTCTATTATAGTTATCTTCTAAGCTAATCAGAAATAAAGCTGCTAAGAGACAAGCAACACCTGCTTATCCTAATATAAGAGATAGATAGGGCCTTTTCAAAAACCTCAAGAGATCTGCAGAATATGGTATTCGAAGATGTTTTCTTAACTTTAGATTTTTTTATATCGAGGCATATCAACTCCTGACAGCACCCCCTATTCCATTCCAAGTAGAAGATGAGCATTGAAGAATCTCCAGTGGGAGATGATTGAAGGAGTATTTTATATTCCATTGTTCTCTGTATTATAATCTCCGCTTTGAAAACAATGGGATAATCTTGAAACATGCTGCCTTTAGGTCTGATTATCTGTTACTGCACAAAATAAAATTCTTCAAACATATCTGTTACTGCACAAAATAAAATTCTTCAAACATAGTGGCTGAAAACAGTATTTGTTATAACTAGTGATTTCTGTGGTTCTGGAGTTTGAAGAAAACACAGTTGAGGACCTTTCTATTGCATGCTGGAGCTAGCCAGACTGAGCTCAGGAGAATCAATTTTTAAATATTCAGAAAGTACATTTGTGCTATTGTAAACTTTCAGATGCTGAAAACTGGATGAGGTAGAGATACTTGCATCACTGAAGTGAGTAAACATGAAAATCTGCTTTTAACTTTTCCCCACAGGGCCAGTTTACCAGAATACTCCCGCTTCTGCCCAGCGTATTCTTGACAGTAGACAGTTGGGGATATCCAGTTGGCAGATGCACTTGCCTGGGGGTGGGGCAGGAAGACTTCACTCATGTGGTTGATACATCCCATGGGATGGCTAGAAGGCTCAGAGTTACTTGTGTCTGACAGTATAGAAACATGGCCACTCTGCATGATGGTGCTGGGGTAGTCAGAGCTCAAATACAATCACAAAAGGCTTTGGGAGCAACTACTAGACTAAGGCAGAGATTTCCAAACTTTTATGATTAAATTCACTTGATTAGTTCATAGGTCAAACAAATCCCCATGTACCCTAGATTTGAATGAACGAACATCTACTTTTCAATGGAAACAGTAATATGAAGAATCAGTAATTATCTTAGACTTCTTTTATAATATTAAACCTATGCACAATTGCCTTATTAATCTTTCAGTCTTAGTGAGATACTAGCATACTTATCTAATCTTGTCCCCTTGTATTAACCAGAATAAACCCTACAATTTCTATAGCATGTATATCCTGAAAAGTGGTTTCTTTTCCTTATCTTAGTTCAAGGTGGCCATAGTTGGTCTGCCCAGGCCCAGGCAGACATCTGGGCACCCTGTGCTTTAGGACTCTGTCTCTGGTATGTTCCAAAGGGGTCTTTGAAACTTCGAGTTCATTCTTATGTGCTGACAAGAAAATAAAAGACATCATTGGAAATTTTAGAACCTAGATGTTTTTCCCCACACTGATGGTGAATTTTACCTTCTTCCAAAGAAATTAACTTAAGTCCAAGATCTAAAAACATTAGACCCATTACAAAACAAGTGTCTGTTGTGTTGGGATATACCATCTTTCCATAAAAGCAGATACTGTTCATTATGGCTCAGTGTTCCTGAATTACAAAGCAAGCTATCTTTTCAAGAAATCCCTACATCTATTAGCCTGGTGGCTATACAAGGTGTACTTCTTAAGAAACAGGGAGAAGTCATAAACTAGTTCTTGGTCTATGCTAGTTCAAGTCAAATTCTTGTTGAATTGAAATTTTAAAGTTCCCTACCTTCAGAGAGGAGACTAGTTTTCTCCCTGAGCCCCCATTCTCTTGTTGGGAAGGCAGTTTCTGTTTGATGATGTCTAACACTACTGATCTTACAGTTGAAAGGATGCCTTATTATCTAAAACCACCCTTGGCCACACATGATGTGAATAAAGAGAAAGGAGTATGTCCTTATGGAAATGTTAAGCATCATTGATGGAACCTTATTTTTTGTCTTGAACAAAACAAATATTTTCTCCCATCTTCTATTATTTTGATTCTAATCTATTGATGAATATGACAAAATACTTTCTTTAAAATTTTTACTGTCTCCTATTTTATTTTTCCTCTTATGTTACCCAGAGTCCTTCATAAGCCATGGCTCTCTACTTTGTTATGTTTTTTATGGTTCTTTGTGTAAGATATCTTTCTTTCTTGAGCCAAGGGTAGATATTTAAGGCATTCTGAAAGAATATATGAAACAGCCTCTACTATATTCTCCTCTTCATGGACAGATGAGATTTTTGTACAGTGGGGAAGTTCTACAGAGAGAGCTCTTTACACACAACCTTTTAACAGTGCGTCTGTGCGACTTGAGCTGGCTCAACTCTTAAGAGCACGGGTTGCTTGTCCATAGGACCTGGGTTCTAGTCCCAGAATCCACATGGTGATTTTCATCCATTTGTAACTCCAGTTGTAATAGGTCTGATGCCCACTTCTGACCTCTATAGGTACCAGACACATATGTGATACACAGATATACATGGTGCAAAAACACACGTACCATAAAATAAGTAATAATATTTTTAAAAGAATTAATAAAATGGCATCTTCTGTATTCCTAGGCTCAGGAATGGCTCTAGCTTTTAGCTTTTACAGTTCAGTACAACTCTGAGTTCCTGGAACTGGACATTTTTCTCTTTATTGCTTGCCAAGGGCCTAGTTCTTTCCTGAGGACTTTTTTCTTTTTATTTATTACTTGCCTAACACACACAAAAATGGCAAAGATACACTAATAAAAATATGTTTATAACTTCTTTTCAGCTCAGAAGGAACATGGCCCAACTTCCAAATGCTTCATGATTTTCCCAAATATTGTGCAACTCCATGGGATGGGTCTCTGGCTGTACAACCAGCTGTACCTGCTGCTTGTCACATACTACATCTACATAGTGCAAAGGGATAGACACCTAGATCAAGCTGGGTTTTTTTTTTTTTTTTGCTTGTTCGTTTCTGTTATTCATTTTGTTTTAATGTGTTTTTCACAGCAACCACCTTCAAGGTACCAAATTCAGCTTTCTTCCGGGTCAGCTGACTTCTATGAGATACAGTGCTAAGCCTCAGTGGCCTAGTATCACATAGGATTACTCTATATTGACACTTTGGTCTCATATGTGTTAAGGAGATTTTTCTTTAATGTTTCTATTTTTATTTTTTGAATATTGAGCTACTTGCAGTTTGTGTTTAAAAACCACTCTTAAAGCTGGAACCAATGCCATACACTTTTAATTCTAGTATTTGGGGTGACTGATAGAGAAAGTTGCACGTTTAAGGCCAGCTTGTCCTACATAATAAGTTTGAAGAAAGCTTGGGCTATACCATGAGACCTTGTATCAAGATAAAAAAAACAACAAACAGAACAAATCTAGAGTTCTCACTTGATAGGAAGGAGAATATCAGGGGTTCCACATGGGCTTTCAGAGACAAGGAGTGGTTCCTGTAAGCACTGTTGGTGGACAAATTCCACCATGTATGGGACATAGTTACATAGATCTGCAAGACTTTGTTTCTGTGTGACTAGAAGAAAAAATAAATGCAACTGTTGGATACATAGGATTGTTTCAGTCATGGTACTCCATATTTCTATTCATATTCAGTTAATAGTAATATTAATGCCTGGTCCCAAAATCATACACCATGGAGTAAGGTGCCATATCATATCTTTCACTAAGTCTTACTATCCTTGATCTCTTTCCATTATGCCCAAGGTTTTATTGGTATAATCATTGTCTTAGCTGAGACATTTATTTTAACCCAGTAGGAAACATTTATCTAATTCTGTTAGAATGATCATGGCACAGTAAACAGTATCTTTTTTTTAATGTTTTTTTTCATTTTTTCTTTATTTTTTATTTCTTCAAGTTACACCTCAATTGCAGTCCCCTCCCTATTCCCCCTCCAGTCCCACCCTCCTACCCTCAACCCCCCATCCTCTTCCCCTTTTTTTTTTTCTTTTAAGTTTAAGGTATATCTTATTTCCCTCTACAGTTTTCCCTTTCAGTCCCACAAATGGCTCTTTCTCTTATAATAACAAATACAATACAGTACAAGAGAGGTAATTAGGCCACAGTTATGAGGGTTATATGGCTTAACGTACATTCCCAATGACCAGTCCATATGTATTTGGTACCTGACTTTAACATCCTACTATCTAAACATCTCCATGAGTTTAAAGGTCTATATCTGACTCAACATTCATACTAACTTGCAACATAATTTTAAAAGTATCTGCTTAGATCTATAACACTCTCTTGACTCTTAAACAACTCAAAATTAAATTATGAGACTCTAGCTATCTGTTCTTCAACCACCTCAGAGACCTGAGAGGGATAAATATATCTGATTTTATAGGAAGTACAGGGCCTGCAGCTTCCCATACTAAGAAATGACATACCAGTGGCTGCCTGGACAGTTCCCATTTTCTCTCCATACATTACAGCATCGATCTTCAGTCATTTGGCCCCGTTTCTCTGACAGACCTTGATTGTAGAGCAGGGGTTATGAAGGACTTGCCTACCCTGTCTTGGCAGAGCTAGGCTGTCGACTTACCTGCTTCCAGGTTTTGTCCTTTTTGGACAGCATTCTGTCTACAGTTGGGGCAAGGGGCTTTTCCTACCAAGAGATAGGCTTGTGACTAATTCAATCATCTCCCACTGGAGATTCTTCAATGAGTAAGCATTATCTTGATTGTACACATATACGCACATGCACACACACACACACAAACACACACACCACGAAAAGGAAGGAGAATAACAGGAGGATAAGAGAAGACAATAGTATGGATATAATAGTGTATTATCTACACACATGAAAATATCATAAAGAAGTCTAATATTTTATACAATGAATATATGTTAATGATAAAATCATCCTGTGTAGTTAGAACACTGGGTAAGGATAGTAAGACCCAGTGAAAGATGTGATATGGGTGCCTTACTCCATGCCATATGAGTTTGAGACCAGGTAAATAATATTAATATTAATTGAATAGAAAATATGGGATAGCATGATTACATCATATTTGCTCTGCAAGCAAGAGAATCTATATTTGAATACTCAGCACCCGTATAAAAAGCTTGACATGGTTACACATACTTATGACCCTCATATTGCTTGGAAGAGACAGATGGATTCTGAGAACTTGTTGGTAAGTCAGGCCAGCTGCAAAAGCAGACTTCATGTTCAATGAGATATTCTGTCAAAATGCAATAAGGTAGAGAGTGATCCAAGAAGACACTATGCGTGCTTCTCTAGCTTCTACATGCACCCACTTGGAGTTGTACACCTGTACTCACATGTGAATGTGCTATAGACATAATACAATAGGTACACACACACACACACACACACACACACACACACACACACCAAAAATAGTAGAAAACAGCTAGTCTAAGTTGTTCTCAGCTTCTAGACTTACTTTAGTAAAGTGGAAATATAAACATCTTACTCCAGTTGCCTGGGCTTACCTTCACTTCTAAATTCTCCAGCCTTAGCCTCCCAGTAGCTGACATTTCAACTCTGCATCTAACTGTGAAGAAAACACTTTTCTGAGTTTGAAACTTTTCATCATATGATTATTCGAAGGTGGTCTCAGGACACAGCAATGCACCTGAATCTGTGACCACAAATAAATCATAATAACCACAGGAAGGATTTGTTTTCTCATTTAATATGTGGAGGTAATAATAACAATGGTGTCTACCTCACTGGGATCTGGTAAGGACCCAATGTTGCATATATACTCCATGATTGGTGCTATTGTGATGAGTGTCATTTCCCTGATTTTGTTCTCAGTCTATTTGCACCAGGTCCTCTGTGAATATGGTATGGCTGTTAGCTTGGTGGTTTTTGTGGGACTCCTAACAATGGGAGAAGGTATGTCTCTGACTCTTTTGCCTGAACTTGAGACTCTTTTCCTTCTGTTGGGCTGCCTTGTACAGTCTCAGTGTGTGGGCTTTTGACTAGTCTTATTGTACCTTATTTTGACTGTTTAACTATCATCTCTTGGAGGCCTGCTCTTTTCTGAAGAGGAAAACGAGGGGAAGTGAATTTGGGCAAGAAAGGAGGAGTGGAGGGAGGGGAAACTGTATGAAAGAAGAACTCTATTTTCAATGAAAAAAGAAATAAAAAAGGAAAACACAGAACAAAAGTATATTTAATATATTGTATTAGACTAGTTATCAGTACTCAAAATCTATTGGTGTTACCATTGCTATTACTATCCCATGAACATTTCCATGTTGTCACACTTTTGAAAATAGGATTTAAAAGCCTATACATCATCTTATTAAACAATAATTCCATGGTTTGTACATTCACTTCAGTTTTTTTCTAATTATTCTTATATTTTTGTATTATGTATTGCTAGTTATATACACATTGTGGTTTCTACATAGAGAATAAATAACTTTCTTTGAGACATATTCCAGACATAAAATTTCTAGGCTGAAAGGATTCAATGTTTCAAAATTTTTAGTTATATTGACAGATTGATTTCCAAAACATTTCACTTTTAGAAGTACAGTAATATTTTGCCCATTTTCCTAGACCCATGGAGGCAAATGAATGACAGTCGCTTGGGTCACATATCTCAGAGCAACAGATGATCGTAATATGATTATAGATTTCCTGATGAAAAACATGATAAGTAATGGTTATTTCATCTGTTTCTGAAAATGAAAGAACGATGCTTGCACAGGGAGTAATTAGATACACTATCTAGCCTCACATCTATGTTTAAGAAGAGAGTTCTCTGTATAAATGAATAATGATGTAGAAAAAAACCTAACTACTATAGGCAACTGTGCATCTATTAGAGAGGATTAAGGAGAAAGGAAAACAGTTTTACTTTTGGCTGCTCAGGAAAAATTAAGCCATCAGGCAGCACTATGTTAATAACACTCATTCCTAATGTGGTGGGCTTCAGATTAATATTTGCACACAGTTGAGGCAGGGAATGGATACATTTCTAGAAGTGAATTTTAATTTTGACTTCTCCACATGTGCCACTGACACTGCTCCATATCCCCCTTCTTACACCTCTGTAATAAAATGGAAGTTGCAGGTCAAATTGAAGGTACAGCAGCTTACCAAACTTTCATCCTTTTATGTTCTTATCAAAACTTTGTTGACATTTCCACTGTTGCTGTCAAGCAGGAAGGCAGCATGGCCAGTTTCTGATCCTCAACCAGCACAGAAAACTGGATAGTCCTGGGGTCACAATGAGAGGCCCTGGTCATGTAGAAGGGTGAAGTCTTTTCAGGCCTGAGTTCTCCTTAGCAGGAAAAGACATCTACAAATTGCATATGGAGTGACTGACTCCCTTTATGTGGCTCTTCAGGAGTTCTGAACAGAAGCAGTGGCCACCACACTAGTAGACATAGAAACTAGTGGGCTGATCATTTTAACTCACTGAAGTTATGATACATTTTTGCTTTTACCATTAAATTCCCTGGAGCTCAGAAAGTATTAGTTGCTTATGTTGTTTTTTTTTTTTTTTGCCCTGGACATACAAACCCTGACCTGGGATTGATTTTCATTGTCAAGTTGATATAACTAAGGATCACTGGGAAGTGTCAGTTTCAAAGGTCAATTAAGGAATTGTCCGGATTAGATTAGCCTATAGCCATGCCTGTGAGGAATTGTCTTGATTATTAATTGCTGAGGACAGTTCAGTCCACTGTGGGTGTTTTCACCTATGAGTAAATGATCTAAGGAAGTATAAAAAGGCTGGGTGATCACAAGCCAGAAGGAGTTGGCCAGCAAGCACTTTCCTCCATGGCTTATGTTATGGAGGAGTTTCTGCCATCATTTTCCTCAGCAATTGACTGTTACCTGGAAGTGTAAGGTGAAATAAACCATATCCTTTTCCAAGTTGTTTTTTTTTTGGGCATTGTGTTTATCACAATAGAAAGCAAACGAGAACAAACTTTAAACAGCTGCGATGGGGACATACTTCAAATAATGAAGTGCTTGCCATGAAAGCATGAGGACCTGAGTTCAAACCTAAGTGATTATCTGAAATGCGAAGTATGGTGGCATGTGCTTCTAAACCAAACCTTGGGAGATGGAAATGGAGAAAGAAAGAGTCCCTGCAGCTAACTGGCCTATTAGGTTATCTGAAGCTGTGAACCCTAGATCACAGTGAGTTACCCTGTCTCAAAAGAGAACACATATGCATCCTGGAGAGAAACAGCTGAGGTTGACCTCTTCTCCTCAAACATGCACACACACACCCATCCACATTCTGGAAAGTTGCATACGCTCATCATACCAAGGCACAGGTCACAGGGATTTCTGTGGATAGACCCTCACACATTCATCAAGACAATTCTCCACAGACATGGGCACAGGCCAGTCTGATCTGAACTGTCCCTCAATTGAGAAACCATCTTCTCAAGTGACTTGGTTAGTATATAAATTTGACAATAAAAAGGAGACTTCTCATATCTTAACATATGCTATCTAATGACCAAGGATATAACATTTGTCTAACTTACTTTTATATTTCCAAGAAGATTTTCACACAGTGGTGGTTAATATTGAAAATGTGCACTGGATACACATGAGTAAATGCCTGAACAAATAAAGGTTACTATACAAATGTGTATCATTAGAGAATTCTAGTTTGGGAACATTGGACAATATATTTGTTGAATACCTCCTCTGTCTCCAGCATGGCTCAGGTAAGCTGTGTGACTGGGGCCCACAACTTAAATTTTCAGTCCTTAGTTACCAGAACCATACAGATAGTAGCTTCTGACATAAAGGTTTCATAAGAAATCAATAAGAAAAATCTGTCCCAATGTATAATCTGCATAATAACTTTTATTTTCAAGTAGCAGAAACCATTCAAACAGAACTCTCCGTGGCATACTTAATACTGTGACGCTCCCATACCTTCAACTGGACACAAACTGAAGTAAGAGTATTTTCCAAACATAGGCTCATCTGAACTCACAGGATATAGAAACACTTCTAATACTGGGCTAAATGGCAATGTGTCCTTGCATTTCTCTGGTGTTTCATGTCCACCAATCCTGTAAGGTGGAATAAATTTTATCCTATTTTAAAAATATGAAACCCAGGGCTCAGATAAGTCGACACTTCTCACATCCATCCAGGCAGGGTGCATAGGAGCCAGAGTTGGCTCCGTTTCTACCTCTTCCTCCTGACTCCCTGCAGAGCACTTTCCCATCTCTGCAGCCTCTATGCAAACACTCATTGCCCTCTAAGGATATGCTCCAAGAGGGAATTCTCTCATCAGTTGCCTCCTACCTGTCTTTTCCCAGTGGGCTCAGTTTCCAGTAAGTATTCTCATCTTCCTTCAGGCAAGGCCTGGTAAATATGTCATCAAGGCAATGTGTCACAAATCTATCAACTCTACCCAGCTCTGCCCTGGCACTTCTATATCCTAGTGAGCACAGCTCAGGTAGGCTTGGGTGAGCCTTAATGGGAAAACAAATGAGCTTGCTCTCAATGAGCTGGAACCTTCTGCCTGAGCTAACACATTACAGTGGATTTGTTTGCTTCCTGCAGCTGGCTAAGCAGTTCCTGTGACCGTGACGATGGCTTCCATGGATTTGTTTTTACCCCTCAGTGGACGTGATGTGCAGCTGTTGTGTTTTACAATTTCCATGCTGCAGGGACTTTTTGATGAGCCTGCCACCGAGTGCTGTGAGGCTGAGCCAAGGCTATAAGAAATACCTGTGTGCATGAAGAGAACTCTACCGGCCAGAGCCAAGGCAGTCTAATGACCTATGCAGACCCCAGGGGTAGCTCTCCTAGGACAGTAGTGGGCTGAATGAACTCTGCCTTGAGGGCCCAAGGACCCGGACTTCATTTCCCCTTTTGTTGTTACTAGGTGACTGTAGGTAAAACCCTTAAACCACACACTTGCCCAACAAATGTGTGACCCATATCTTACCTGGTAACCAGGAGAGTTTCCTAAAAATGGAAAATTCTTAAGCTGAAGTGAAGATTTGTTGAGTCAGAATACTTAGGATCATGACGCATGAACTTTTATGTATGAGAATTTCACCTAGAGATTTGTACACACATCAAGATTTCAAAGCCAGGCACAGGATTTCTCCCTTTACCTTGTGTTTTGAGATTCTATAAAATTCATATGGTGGCTGCAAGACTTGCAGGAGATAAGTGCTTGATAAAAGTTATCCATGAACACTGTAAAGATTTTAGTGCATTCCTTGGGCAGAATTATGTCTTTGTTTCTCTAATTTCCACACCACACTAGGAAAGTGAATATCAACTAGTCAATATGTTATTATCGATCAAAGCTGCTTTTCCACTTCATACATTTCTTTTTTCTCTTCTCCTTGCTTACGTCTATTTTTGGAAGAAATTTCAGTGGAGTATGAACTGCATATTGACCAGAGCTCTTCATGTCACCACAAAATGCTACCTTTTGGACTTGCTAAATCAGTGTCTTCTGGGATGGACAGGGTGGTTATTAGTCTCACTTCCTATTTGAAAAAGCAGCCAGAAAGGAAAAGCCACCTTGTCCAAAGGTGCTCAGTTGTTGAGGGGAGAAAGGAAAAGAAGAAAAAAAAGAAAGAAATAGAACGAAAAAAGAAAGAAAGAAAGAAAGAAAGAAAGAAAGAAAGAAAGAAAGAAA
>CAJQZJ010034331.1:4923223-5001015 GCA_907164525.1 Lophiomys imhausi
AGAAAGAAAGAAAGAAAGAAAGAAAGAAAGAAAGAAAGAAAGAAAGAAAGAAAGAAGAGAGTAAGGAAACACAAAAAAGATAACAGCAAAAAAATTAGAAATTTAAAACTCATCAGTAAAATTTCAAATGGTATTGGAAACAGCAAGAAGAGAAACTGATAATGTAGAAAATATTGTCAACATTTTTAGATATTAGTATTGCCTACAGAAAAATAGGGGAGGTGAGAATCTTGAATGGGAAGGAGATATATCTAGAAATGGCCAACCACAGAAGAGTGAAGACACAACAAGAGCACATGGAAAAGAATGGCAGCTAAAATATTAGTCAGCCCAAACTCACAATCCCTGCATTATTCAAGAATATTCACTGAATTCAAGAAAAAATTAAGTAGACAATCATGTTTTAAAAATTTTACTATACAAAATTCATTAAAATATATTTCTTCAGACATTCAAAATACATCATATTTGTTCTATGGCTAAAAAGTTCACATGGCAGATGGTTGGGTTTAGTAGGATTTTCTAGGAAGCAAATAGAATTCCAGTGTAATAGGTAAAATAAAACTAGACCCTACACTCAGAAATCTTCATGTAAGAATTTCTGTTATAAAGAATGTTTTGAGGTTTTGGTGTGTGTGTGTGTGTGTGTGTGTGTGTGTGTGTGTGGTGTTTGCATGTGTTGTTTGTTTTGTTTTGCTTTTGACTTGATGCCTCAAATGTATTTAAAAGAACGTTTCTCCCTCATTCCTCCGAGAGATTAGCTAAATTGCTCAAAATTAGTACATACCTAAATGTTCATATAGACTTGGTGAAATTCTAATGTGTATAGATATGCATTTACTCATCCCCTAGTATCGTGATTTAAATGAGAATGGCCTCCACAGCTTTATACATTTGAATACTTGGTCATCAGTTGGTGGAACTGTTTCAGAAAGATTAGGAGGTATAGCCTTTTTGAAGGAGGTGTGTCACTGGGAACAGGCTGCGAGGTTTCAGAGGACTCCACCATTTCCAATGTCTCTTTGCTTCAGTTTTGTGTCTCCATATGTGAGGTCTCATTTACTCTTCCAGCACAACGCCTGCCTGCCTGTTGCCACTCTCCCCGTCATGGTGTTCATGAACTCTAACCCTCTGAAACAGGAAACCCCCAATAAACTCACTCTTTTAGAAGTTACTATAGTCATAATGTCTCCACATGGTAATAGAAAAGAAAACCAAGACATTTATCCATCCATCAATAGTTATTTTTGCTGCATTTAAATCAATTGTAGAAATCATATGCTACAGAATGAATATTAAAAATTTTCAAAATATGTTTAAAATGATTTGTCTTTAGACATACAATTTATATATAACAAAAAGAGGATATTTAACTATATACCCACTGACTTTTGAGAATGGTACATGTCAGACCAACTCAAACCACTATCTAGATGTAGGACACTGCCACCCATTTTCTCTGGTCCTAAATCTTCATCCTCTGTCTTGAGGCAGATAGTAGTCAGTGAAATTATTAATTCTCAGATGCATCTCTTTTAGTTTATGTTACATATGCATGTGTTGGGTTTAGCAAAAAAAAAAAAAATCACACTTATACTCTGGATTTGAGGCATTCTCCCATGATTTTCAATTTATTTTATACTTTTTGATTTTAGCAGCTATGATATCCTTGAGAGTATTTATATTGTTTTTCAAAAATACCCTTCCCTTTTCTATGGGATAGCTATTACACAAGGACAACTTCAGTGTGTCCACTTATTAACAGTCACAAACAGGCAAATTACCCCACACCACTTCATTTTTCCAGTGTTGACCTTTGTCCAGAACTTTCTTTCTTGTTACTTTTCTTGCCCCAGTGTCTTCTGTCAATAAACTGCACTTGTAAGTACAACACAAAATAACTATTGACAGAAGAATCTGTTTCCCAGGAGTTTGTTTGACTATATTGGAGAAAACAAAATATATTTGAAATGTGATCTTTAAGAATTAAATGTAGACCTTTCAAATTCTGTTAAACAATAAATACAGTATAAACTATTACATACAAATAAGTGATCAGTCTCATTTTACTGTCTTCAATACAAAACCAGAATATGTTGAAAAAAACACATATTTTTGAATAAACAAATTCTTTAAAAATAACCAAAATTACAGAAACCAATAAAGAGATTTTGATATTTTGAAATGCTTATTGATAGATTTTAAATGGAAATTATCATAATATACTATATGAAATTTGTATATACATATTTATTACAAAATATTAAAACTATTAAACTACTCAAATAAATCGTAAATTTATTTTTTGTTTTTTTCCAGACAAGTTTGCTCTGTGTAGCCCTGACTATCCTGGAACTCACTCTGTAGACTAGACTGGACTTGTACTCACAGAGATCCATCTGCATCTGCCTCCCAAGTGCTGGGATTAAAGATGTTTGCTACCGTGGCCAGTCATTATAGACAGTTTTGAACTTCCATGTGGGTGCTAGGATTTAAACTGCGTTCTTTAGAAGAGCAGCCAGTGTTTTCAACTGCTGAGTCATCTCTCCAGCCTCAATAACTTGTAAATTTAAATCACAAGTAAAAATAAAATTTAAGTGATATTTATTCCCAAGTGAACACCACATTAACAATGATTATATTAGAATCATAGAAATAATTTCATCTACACTATGAAAACAGAAAAATAGAAATTAAAGAGCATTTTAAGCTAAAGGATCAAATAGTAGGAGTAAAAGGAATAAATTGCCCTGGGCTTTTTCTTCCTTCTTCCTTTCTTCCTTTCTTCCTTTCTTCCTTCCTTCCTTCCTTCCTTCCTTCCTTCCTTCCTTTCTTTCTCTTTTTTTTTTTGGTTTTAAGACTTTTAATGACTGCTTCTATTTCCTTAGAGGTTATAGGACTCTTTAAATTGTTTAGCTTTTCTTGATTTAACTTTTTGATAAGTGGAATTTATCAAGAAAAATATCCATTTCATTTAAATTTTCAAGTTTGTGGAATACAGGTTTTTGAAGTAAGACTTAATGATTCTTTGGATTTCCTCAGTGTCTATTGTTATATCCTCATTTTCATTTCTGATTTTGTTAATTTGGATTCTATCTCTCTGCCTTTTAGTTACTTTGGCTAAGGGTTGTTTATCTTGATTCTTTCAAAAAACCAACTCTTGGTTTCACAGATTCTTTGTATTGTTCTCTTTGTTTCTAATGTATTTATTTCAGCCCCGAGTTTGATTATTTCCTGTGATCTAGTCCTCTAGGGTTTATTTGTTTCTTTTTTGTTCTAGAGCTTCTAGGTATGCTTTTAAATTGCTAGTATGAGAATTCTCTAATTTCTTTATGAAGGCACTTATTGCTCTGAACTTTCCTCTTAGCACTGCTTTCATTGTGTCCTATAAGTTTGGACATGTAGTGCCTTCATTTTCATTGAGTTCTAGAGAGTATTTAATTTCTTTTTATTTCTTCTCTGACCCACAGGTAACTGAACAGAGAGTTGTTCAGTTTCTGTGATTTGTAGGTTTTCTGTTGTTTCTGTTGTTGAACTCCAGGACCTAAGTCCCAATCCAGTGGGAGAAAACCAACTTCTGACACTATTAATAATACTCTGATATCCTTGTAGACAGGAATCTAGCATAACTGTCATCTGAGAGGCTTCATCTAGCAGATAATGGAAGAAGATGCAGAGACCCATACCTAAACATTAGATGGAACTCAAAGAATCTTGTGGAAGAGTTAGGGGAAGGACTGAGGGAGCTGAATGGTCAAGAACACCAAAGGAAGACCTACAGAGCCACATAACCTGGGCCCATGGGGGCTTACAGAGATTGAACCACCAACCAAAGAACATGCATGGACTGGACCTAGGGCCCCTGCATATATGAAGCTGATGGGCTGCTTGGTCTTCAAATGGGTCCCCTAGAAGTTGGAGCAGGGACTGTCTCTGACTTGGCCTATGCTGCTTGCCTTTAGATCACTTTCCCCTAGCACAGCTGCCTTGTTTGACCTTAGTGGAAGAGGAGACACTTAGTCCTGATGCGACTTGATGTCCAGGTGGTTTGATACTGTGTGGGGCGCCTCTTCTCTGAGGAGAATGGAAGGGGGAATGAGGCAAGTGGTTGGGAGGGTGGATCTGGGAGGAAAGGAGGGAATGGAGCTGTGATTGGGATGTAAAATACACAAATAAATAAATTAATGGAAAAAAATAAAAAAATAAACTGCATACTTAAAATAATGAAGTTTTAAGAGTTGGAGCGATTGCTCAGCTGATAAGAGTACTTTCTGCTATTGCAGAAGACCAGGGTTTGGTTACTAGCACCCCCTTGACAACCATCTGTAACTCCAGTTCCAAGGGAGTCTGTTGACCTCTTCTGCCCTCCTCAGGTGCTGCATGAACATGGTTCATACTTATTCTTGGACACAAAACACTCATAACCATAAAAAAGTCATAAAACTATAATGAACTTTTAAGTAAAATCAAGGCAAATGAATATATTTATAACAGTCAAAATAGTCTACTTTAATTACTCTAAAATGTTACTGTTATTTTCTTGTGACAAAGCAAAGCAGTCATGTGGGATTGCTTTGTTCCCTATATTTCATTATATTTTTTTAATATTCTTAGAAGTGAGCATACATTTTGTTAATAATTAGTCAAACATGAAAATACTTGTTTAAAATACTTGGAGTAATCTGAATAAAATAATTAGCTTTTAACAAATTCTATTCCATGATATACTTTATATTCATACTCAAAATAATTCCCCTCATATAAACAATTTTTACTTAAAGCCATGAAAAAATTCACTTCCTCATTGCCTCTGAGGAATTTACTTGTTCCCACGGGATTTTTTTCTGTTTACTTATATTGCTGCTTTATAGATGAAACATTACAATTAATGACATCTTAAAATATCATGTGTTCTGAATTCATTAGGAAAATGTAAGTCTTCTAAGCATTAAAAATCTGCCAATATACAACTACTTAACAACTTGGGAAAGGCATATATTTGAGAATCTAAGTAGAATTCAAAGGGATTTTACAAAGAATAATTAACTAATTTCTCTCTTTAAAGTTTTAGATTCAACTTTAGATTATATTGGGAGGGCAGTATTTGAGAGCAGAGGTCATCAACAGAAAATCACACATGCTATTATTAAAAAGTTAAGATCACCAAAAGGGATACGAACCTTAACCACTATTCTCAAAAGACAGCAGCCACTGACAGATAAAATATAACATTTTAATTTTTTATAATATTTTTGATCATTGAGAATTTCACATGATAGAGTTGGAACTTCTTCACTCCCTTACCCCAACTCTCCTTGAGATAGTAACTAGGAAATGCAGTAGTGAAGAAAATTGTTTGCTCACCCAGCTTTCAATTTTTCTAGAGCAAATTGAGCAGTGCTAGAAGGAATGTAAAAACTAGAATAGTTGTTCTAAATGTGGGAAGTCCATTAGCCCTCTCTGGAAGGGCTCTTTAAGGAATATCATATCTCTGTGAAAAACAACAGTATTCTGGGAAACCTATACTAGGATTCACTGCAATATAGGAAAACAATAAAGCTGGACATCATCCTTCTGGTCACCTGGCCACTGTACAAGCTTTCATTGAAATGAGCGTGTGAGAATGTCTGTACCTATTTTCTTATTCCATCTACCTTCTACTTCAGTTAAATTGGGTCATCATGGCACATATTGTTAACAAGAAGTCAAATTGTATGTTTTTCATATATAGAATATCTGATGGCTTTCTAACATTCACAAGATGAGTTCTGAAATGTATGTGTACATGTCCAGTTGTCCATCATATTCTCCAATTCTCCAGATAAAGATAAAAACTTCTGTATTTCATGAACTGTTCAGAACCAATGATCAGCTATTTATGGGTTCTCAAGCACAGGAAGTTATTATTTTCTTGGTACATTCTTTTTTTCTCATTCTATTGTGAAAGCCATTTTGGGTTCTGAATACAAGAACAGTGCCAATTCATCTCTAAACTTGATTTCCCTGGAAAAAAATCAAATAGCATCTGCTGTCATGAGAGTTCAGCAGTGAAGTGGTCCATGTGCAAAAGCTGGTCTACACACATACACACTCACACACACACACACACACACACACACACACACACTGTGCACTGCATGTGTGTGTGTGTGTGTGTGTGTGTGTGTGTGTATGTGTGTGTGCTGGTTAGTATTTTGTCAACTGACACAAACTAGAGTCATCTGGGAAGAGGGATCATCAGTTAAAAAAAACTTCTTTAGAATGGCTTGCAAGCAGGTCTATGGAGTACTTTCCACAGTACTGATCACTGATTGATATGGGAGGGGACATCCTGTTGTAGAGGGTACCAGCCCTGAGTGGGTAGTTATGGTATCTTACATCAATGCTATGTCTAGTATGTGTTTTTTGATAACTTGAAATTGGCCATAGAGGATTAATTTACCACAATGAAAACTTCAAACACTATAAAATAACATTTTGCCCTTATCATAGAGCAAATACTAAATACATGCTACATCAGTGATACAGGCAAAGTGATAAATGGTTTGAGGATTTCTCAGTCATGGATCCTGTCTTCTAATGTCAATCATGTGGTCAAGCATAATAATCCAGCCATCCATGAGTAAGGGTGGCTAATCACCATGCTCTCTGATTAGTTCTTGGACTCACCAAAATGATTGGAAACAGAGAAAGTGGTGCATATCTAGGATACTGTCTTACACATTCTCTCTTTTTCATAACTTAACCTAGTGAGGCTCATTACAAGAAGACCAGATGCTGAGAAACTATGATCCTGAACAAACAATTTTTTTAAACCATGAAACATGACAAGGGAGAAAGTAAAGGAAGTACTGGCCCCTTCCCACCTTTATAATAGGGCACAGATTCTTGGAGTATAATTTGTTGCATTCACTTTTGTTTCTACCTGTCTCTTTGATTCTACTGTAATCACTTTGAAGATATCATTGTTTGTATACCTACAATCAACTGCATGTTCAGGAGCATGCTAGCGATATCAGTAACTGTTGATAGGGTTACAAGGTCCAGCAAGGCTGTCTAATGGAAATGCTGAACTGTAACTGATCTTTTAAATTATTATTTAACACTTATTTATTTATTACTAAATTCACTTATAACAAACACCAACAATTTCTTAACTATTAATCCTATAAATTCCTACAACCCCTTTAACCTATCCACTAAACCTATTGATAATTATTTTTCTAACCTTTTAGAATGATACAGTCTCTGGGGCAGGCCCTCAGTCGTCAGGAACACAGTCTTTGTTGTAGATTCTTTAACGCACTTAGCAGTCCTTTTTCTGGATCTCTCAGATGCAGGTTCATCAGGGTAAGTTGGTTATTGCAGTCTCACCTTAAATAAGGCTTCATGCTTTCTTCTCTGTGGGAGACCCCAGCCGTCTACAGGCCAACTTACTTCTTTTGAATCAGGAACTCAGCTGCTCTGCCTCAGTCCTTACAGCCAGGCACAGTTTCCCCTAGGCCACTGATCGGACAGATCAAACCCCTCCAGGCAAAAGCTGAGCCACCGGGTCCAGTCCTTGGCCTTTTGGTATCTTGCTCAGGCTTTCTTTGCTCACCGGCTTCTTTCTGCTTCAGGGAGAGAGCTGGCCATCAATGGCCAGCCCTTTTTTCAGCAGGACTCTTGGAGCTCTCTAGCATCAGGGGCCTCTTCTTTTTCTGGGCTCCATGCACTGTCCTGAAATAGGAGGAACTCTGTTTCAGCTTAATTTGGGCTCCGCCCACTTAGCAGCTGAAAACAATGTCAGGCCAGATACTTTGTTTCTTCAAGTCCATTAAGTCTTTCCTGTTTTCCTGACTTCAACCTTGTTTTTCAGTCTATCGAGTCTTTCCTGTTTTTCCTGACTTCAACCTTGTTTTTCAGTCTATTAAGTCTCTTGTTTGTTTCCTGTTTTTAGTCCACATGCTGATAATGCTCTTCATGCCCCGAATTAAGAGACAGTATCAGAAACCCCTATATATTTTCTAAATCTAATTTATCTAACCGCCTACACTGAACTTTTTTCTGAGCCTTCTGTTTTGTAAACTTTGAATGGATCAAGAAATATCCACGATTTGGCTTCCTTTTTTTTCCCTCTTGTATGAAACTTGGAAAACTAAAGTCCCTTCTTATGTAAGTCTTGACTGTTCTCATTCATTGGTCACTGAGCATACAGGTATCTTATATTTGATGTTAGGAACTTCAGATATAGTGAAGGATAGGGCTTGTTACAAGATCCTGATGCCACAACCTCTAGGTTCAAAAGGATCAAGATGGTAGTAATGAGAGTAGGCAGGACTGGTTGGAGTATGGAGAACATTGCAACTTAATTGGCAGCTAAGATAATCAACAACATCTGGAATCTCCAACAATATTTCTATCTCAGATCTGTTGAGACAGAGTCTTTGGGAAAGGAACCAAAACTCTGTATTTTAAATGAGCTTCCTGAATGATTTGTATTCACAATCAGTTGGAGCAAAATTTAAAACTTTTTATTTCATTTGAATGCTCTTTATTGAGTCTGCCAGTGTTTCAAATTATGCATTTCAATATTAGCAAAATTGAGCTGTGCAATTTAAAATTTTAATCCCCCAAACATTAAAAACATTACATTAATTTGCAGCTCATGCTCTCCTCCTTTGAACATTACCTTTATTTTAATCATAGTGAAACTTATGAAACTTGGTTCATAATTTACTATATCAGAGTCAAATACATTAGACTATTGGTCCATATTAAACCATTAACATTCACACAAATAAAATTATTGGTTCTTCTGAATGGCCCAGACAAAATGTAGATAATGGAAATACAATTCTGGTCAAATTTTTCCTTTCAATGACTCAACAGAGCTTTCCATCAACATTCAAAATTCAGGGCCAGATAAAGATGAAACAGCAAGCTATGCTTTCATGGACTCAGGTTAATTGTGTATACCCGGTGGCACTGAGCAGTGATTGAGATGCCCTGTCTGAAGAGATTGGTTGTTTTGGCACAGAATAGATGAAGCCTTGGGCTACCTAAAATGAGCGAGTGAGTAGTTCCAGTATATACTTTGGATCAGAGTTTATTTTTTTTCTTGTTCCATTTCACTTTCCAACATGGTAGGCAGTGAAATGCAGTTGGGATATGATGAAGCCAAATGACATAACAAAATACTGGAATGCCTCTTGGGGTCAATTTTGGATCCATAAAGAAGTTGTTCATATTTTCCAATATCCATTCCAAAGAATGTTAGCGATCACTGTGGTATTTTGAATCTTCTGTAGAGAAAATAAAGACAAGCATGGAATATAGTTTGGAGAGATATTTTCCTCTGCAAAGATGGAACCCAGAAATACAATCTCAATAAAAGAACATCAACTTTCAAAGTAGCAAGATGTTGCATAGGTATTTTTATTTTTATTATTTACTCAAAATATCACTGTGTCTTCCTTTAATTTCACAACAGAGGAAACTGATACTTAATCTTCAGATCATGGACCTCAGCAACAAATACTGATGATGAGAGAGCAGAGATTCACAGCTAAGATCTTAATATTCCAAAGTCTACAATTATCTATTCAACCATAACTTTAACTAAAATACAAATAAAATGTAAAAGTACAGTTTGTCACATATAGAATAATTTAATGCCAATAATATCCTTTGGAAAACAAAGAGGGTAATTTTAAAAGGAAAATAAAAGTACCCTTTATGTTACTTCTCAGAAAAGTATACTAGTACTAAATTTATTTTTATTAGTTTAAAACTTATATAATTGAGATATTCATATTGTGAGCCTGGGCTATCCATTTGCAATAGAAACAATCCTCCTCAAAAGAGAGAATTTGGGAAGAGAAGATCTGGTTGCAGATCTCAGTTTTGCTTTCTGCTATTGGATGCAGTTGTTCATCACTGGGATCCATGGGTGTGTTTTATCACTCCTGGGTGCTGGAATGAATATGTTCTGAATGACATCACAAGAAGTTTATCCAACTACAGTCTAGAATGATGACAAATAGGTTCTTAGTGTTGCCTGAACTCTATGATAGGATAGAGAGCTAGGTGTGAAGAAGGCACAGTTAGCCAAGAGTGTGGTAACAGCTGAGTCTCAGCAAGAAAACAAACCTGAATTATATTTTCTAAGGCAGTGTTTTACTGCTGAGGACATTGGACTTGGACAGCTTTTTCAGTCTCTACACCAACTTGGGTGCACTATCCATCACTGCTGTTGACAACCACATTGGGATCTTCTGACGAAAGGAGCTTGGCCTTGCATTTCCCTTCAACCTGGTTTTAGAGATTTCAACAAATATTGAGAAAAGAAAGCAAAACAACAAAAAAAGCTAAGATATGTTCCATCATCCTAAAAATATTTTGAAATAAATATTCAATGCAAAAAATGAGAGAAACACTAACTGAAGAAATTAATTTCAGAAGGGTTTTATCTAGGGCTCTGTAATTGAGGAGTCATTTCTAGCTAATTATTCATATATTCATATCTAAAATTCTATTTCTATATAACTTATACTGTGGTATACATGTTATGATGTTAACAAAGGAGCTAACATGTCCTGGAAGTCTATGACTGAACTAGGTGCTATACTTATTTGATTATTTGAGTAGATTTACATAGCTCAGGAGCAATGACTGGACGGTGGAGGCAATGGAAATTTCTCTCATTATGAAATCAAATTGACCTTAGGCGTAATTTATCTTTGATTCTCTGTTTGACATGCCTCCACTTCCAAGCTTTCCAGTGCAGTAGTCATACCAGGTTTATAAATTAGGGAACATGTAGGGAGGGGGCCATCCTGAGATCAGAGAGCCAGCATATTGTGAAGGGAAGAGGAAATGTACATACTGTCAGGAAAGAGGGAGAATGGGTGACCAAACTCACAGAAGAAGAGCTTTCAAAAATGTGTCCTTAGCATGCTGGAGGATTCAAAGTCATCCAGGACTACTTGGAGAGAGTTCAGCATTATTCTGCGCTCACCTAGGATCATCATCATTTTCAAGTACATCTTATATTTGCATACATGTTGATATACATATATAATGCATGTGAAATTGTTAGAGGATAAATATGCTTTAAAGAGAAATAATAACCCCTCCAATTTGCTTTTATCATATTTACAGGAGCAACTTACTAATACACAAGGCTGTGGGTTGCAAATGAGATTGTTCAAAAGAACATAAACACCAGTCTCAGAGAGAGTACTCAGTTTCAACAGTGAATACAAAATAGAAGACAACATAGTACCTGTGTTATAACACAGCAGGCCAAAGCCAAATTATGAAGAGTCTTTACATCGTTTCCTGTAAAATACATTAATGTGTTCTCATTATGTGGCAGAAGTGAAGATCAGGTTTGTCTAACACAATTATGGTCAGGTAAACTCTGACTGAAATTTGAAGGGTAAAAGAAGGTGAGTGTCCTATAAACAGGCAGCCATGATATGCCTGAGATGGGAAACAGTAGAGGAATGTGAGAAAGTGGGAATTCAAAAGTGACTGGCAAAGTTTCAAATAGGATTTTATGTCAGTTTTTTTTCTGGGATGAGGGAGGGGGTCTCTGGCTGGTTAAGGGATTGAGACTTTTTCTGAGCCTGTAGGAATTGTGGGGTTTTGGTTTGTTTGCCTTTTGTAATGTAAAAACATCACTTCCCTTAAAACCTCCAATGATTATGGAATGAAATCAACATCACCATTCTTTACTTTCAAGTCCTCACCATGCTACTAGATTCCAGGGACTGAACTACATTTTAGTTTTGAAGCAAAAGGAAGATAATTTGCAAATATTTAAAATGTGTCTTAACTAATTAAAAACATGACTCGGGCTGGAGAGAGGCCTCAGTAGTTAAGAGCATTGCTGCTGATGCAGACATGAATTCAGTTCCAAGTTCCCATAGTGGGTGGCTTATATCTGTCTTTGATTCCAGTGCCAGGGAACCCAACTCCCTCTCTGGCTTCTGTGGGTACCTGACACACGTGTGATACGGCAAACAAACACTCACAGTGATATATACACATAAATAAAAATATATCTTTAAAAATGTGTCCAAAGAATGGAACTGGGGCAAAAAAATCACAAGGGCTGGCAAGGATCATCAGCATAAGCAGTGTTAACTATGGTGATAAAAAGTTAGAAATAGCTTACAAGAAGCAAGTATATTAGGATAGAGCTAGACAGTGGAAGCTCATGCTTACATCTAAAGTCTTGGAGTTGTGTGCAAAACTAAAAAACCCTGTAAAACAACAGTTTAAACAATATTTTTCAGGTATATTGGGAAAACTTAAACATTGTTTTTCTTACAATTGCTTTATTTGTAATTATAACCCCTGACCCAATGTAGTATATGTGTGTGTGTGTGTGTGTGTGTGTGTGTGTGTGTGTGTGTGCATGATTGTACATGTGAATAAAGATGCCATTGGAATCCAGAAGAGGTTGCCACAGCACCTGGATCTTCAATTACAGGTGATCATACATAGACATGTGAGTGCTGGGAACTGAACTTTGAATCTCCTCAAGCACAAGTGCACTTAACCACTGAGCAGTATCTTCAGCCTCAATTTAAAAATATTTTAAATAAATTTGCATATTTCTTAGCTGGGGTATGTTATTGAGGGTGAATATGATCAAGGAATATTGTACATATATTATATGAAAACTTAATGATGAACCCAATTGTTTTTCACAACTTATATACGATCCTAAAAACACCAAAAAGAGAAAAATATGTTTGTTGATCATCCCTTTCTTGGAACCCTACAGTAAACATTAATATCGTCTTAAACTTCATGGAATAGTTTTCACCAGTGGCAGCATCTCCGTGTCCTTCCTGCTGCTCTCTGAGCTGATACCATGTGCACACATATCCTAGCCAATGTCTTTCTACCACCCCAGCCTTTGTTTGCTATTTGTCTCTAAATAATTGTGAAACAAAGAAGCCAGTCTGATGACTGCTTTCTGGCCTCCTGTCTGGAAGCTGACCCACAGACATCACACATCTTTGAACCACTGGTGTCTAGTTATTGTGCTCCATGCTTATCAGATAACAGGCATTGCTGATGAGTTTCTGAAAGATTTGTTTACCAATAATGCATAATTTATGTTGGAGTTCTACCTATATTTGTCTAAATGATTTGTCTTGGTCACATAATTAATGCATCTTTAAAAAATTATTTATTTATTTAATTTATTTTTTACTGTAGATGTTTTGCTCAAATTTCCTTTGGGGAATGAAGGGGCATCCAGATATTCTCCTCACAACTTTGGGCAAGTGAATTGTATTCTTCAGTATCTCAAATGCTAAGTTTTAATATTGAACTAAGAACTAAATCTATCTGCAACAATCTTGCACTGGAAAAATAAAAGTAGAAATGAAGATTAACCAAACTCAAGATAACTGCTTCATTGTGAACAAGATTGGAACAAGATTGGCTACTGGTCATTTTGAGGACTCCATGGGCATCTTGGAGAAAGATTTGGCATCTCTTATTGCAATATCAACAGTAAGGAGTTCAGGGATAGCGATAGAGTGAAAGTTTGCCCATTTGTAATATCTGAGGAGAGCATTGCAACTGGAGAAATACAGAACTCATTGACCTACCAATCACTTCAGTACATTGTGAAGTATGCAAAGTAGCCTACTATCTTCCAGGTCCAGATGCAATTTTAAATTTGAAAGGTATTCTATAGCACTGACTAATTCATGACCATTCCAGAAAGTGCTCGAACCAGGAAGTGAATTCTAGGTAGTTTAGTAACTAATCATAATTGGCCAGTATTTCCCCACATATTTGAAAATGCTTTGAAGGCAAGAAAGCAATCTACACTCATATGCTTCATGCACAGTATGGCTTACCAGATAACTGGAACTATGCAGGCTGTGCCACCTACTGGGCAGAGAAAGAACTTTGCAACAGGCAAAGCAGAGCCTGTACACATTTGTTCTCTTCATGAGTAAATTGTGATTTATCACTGTTTTAAAAGAAGGAAAGATGTAAACATTCAATGCTAAGCACTGAAGCAAATTTGATGTATGCGAATTCCATCATGGAATTTTATATCTATCTAAATAATCTTACATTACAGGTGGAAAACCTAATGCAATTGCCTGTCAGATGTTTAGGTGGGAGCTGAACTCATTGTCAGGTCTGGTGGAATTTCCAACACTGTGAGATCACTGTTTATTCCACAGGTCACACACATGTGCATATCATACATGGAGACTTCAGTGGGCTCACTTCCCATGTGCAGATTTGAGACTTGGCTCTGATGCTTACCAGCTGTGTGATGTAATTTTCCACAATTTACTCAATTTCTGTAATCTTAGCATTATCTCCAAATAAAAGTCAATACACACACTCATGCATTTTAAGTACTTTAAAAATTTTAAAGATTTGAGTTTATTATGATGACCATGAACATCTCTATTATTGGTTTATGTTCTGGATTAAAAATTACAAAAGCTAGGGAGAAATAAAAGAACGAAAGATGAAATGCAAGAAATCAGTTATAAAATGTGTATTCCTTGATATTTTGATTGACAGGCCTCACCCTTAACACAACTTTCGTCAAATGATCCCCCTGCCATCTCAATGAGGACACACACACATATATTCTTAGGACATTTTCCCCTTAGAAACAAATAAATGCCCACATTTCTGGCCATTATTGAAAACTGTGAATATTGTTATTTATACTGCATAAGATGGAGACCTTAGCCTTTGTTTTTAAGGATATTTAAATGGTTTAAACTTTTGGGCAATCTCTTCCTTTCTGATTTCCTCCAGAGCACATCACTCCAGATAACTGTTACTGATGAAAAAGGATGGGCTGTAGGATCAAGACTTTCACATGTTACTGCAAGAAGCCTTTGATCAATCGAATAAAGAAGAAAGCACCTTGAAGTTCAATAGTTGGGGACAAAAATGACAGTACTACTCAACACTACCCTAGATTCAAACACAAGGTGTTCTTTCATTGGATATGTGAACTTGATAAAGTTCCACAGTATTTCTGTACCCCACATCTCCATCAACAAAAGGAACAAGCAATGACTTTCACTATCTATAAATTTTAAAACTGTACCTGTAAGCCGGGAGCTTAAAATAGGGCCTGGCAGTTAGCAGTGCTGGGTTAGCTATTTTCTCCTTTCTGTGGCCATAGTGTTGTATCATTATATGCCAATGTGTTTTTTCTTATACTCTTTGTTGTTGTCTTTTTTCCTATACAAAACCATGGCTTTCTGGGACCATGGGTCAGCAAACTGTGTTCCAGACCTCAAAATCTGTCCCAAATTCTACTCTTAATATCCATGAGATAAACATGACTTGTGATAATTTTAAAGGTTACAAACCATAGAGGAGATTGTGTAACAGACCATATAATGTTCACAAACTAAAATATTTAATACCACACTCTTAATAAAAAGATATTGCAACCTTTGTTCCATGGTGAAGATGCCACATTTCAGTATTTTTATGCCCCCCCACTCTAGTCTCTCTCTTTCTCTCTCTCTCTCCTTTTCCCACCACCACAGAGATATACTCCTGCTGAATGGCAGTTTTAGAGGTGCAAGCCTATCTGTGGCTACCTGTCAAAGACAGAGACAATAAAAACCATGTAGTGGATGTGTAGACACTGGAAGGACAGAGATGCCAGACACAGAGCACTTTCGATAGCAGTAGAAGAGCCTCACAGTGGATCTGATCAATTCAGGACACCAGCTGGTAGCTTCAACCTCCAAACAGAGGCCCTCCTGTTTTCTGAGTCCACAGCTTCCATTCAGGTGTTCTGATACCCAAAAGAGGACCAACACAGCCACTATGGTAAGACTGAGGGTGATTCTTCCTGGAATTTGCAACATGGTAGCATCTGGCTGACTAGTAGCTTGGTCATCCAGCTAACAGGCAACTAAGCTTCCCTGAGCCCAAGCACACTGTGGCAGGGTTAGAGACTACATATTAGAACTCCCTGCCACCCTCTCTCACCTGGCTCATTGGCTGGGCACTCTGGTGGGCCCTCAGGGTACAGCATCTAGATCTCAGCTCAGAGCAGTAAAGCAGTTCTGGACGATTGCATGCAGCCCAAGCAAGTAGCCTGCACTGGATCACAGCTCCTGTCTGAGAGGCACAAGTTGACCCTGAGATTCACCTGAGAGCAGCTTGGGAGGACCATAACTACAGTTCTAACACTCTAAGTACAAGGAAACTGTTAGAAGTCCCACTGACCCAGGCAAGCTGTTCTGGAACATGGTACTCCTGGCAGGGAAAAGGTGACTGAGCTTTCCTGAGTTCAAGTGCTATAGATGCCTTGTGAACTCCATATTGGAACTCCCTGCCCGCACCCACTTTGGCAGGGCACTCAGTCTACAGCCTCAGTCTAGAGCATCTAGATCTTGGCCTGGAACAGTAAAGCAATTCTGGACCATTGCATGCTGCCCAAGCAAGCTGGCTGCACTGGATCACAAAACTTCTGACTGAGAGGCACAGATTTAAATTAGGAACCCCCTAAGCATAGTTTGGGAAGACCATGACCATGGTACTTACCATAGTCCTGATGCCCTAACTCCAGGGAAACTGCTAGAAGCCCTGCCAGCTCAGGCAGACTGGACTGGAGCACAGTGATTCTGGCTGGGAAAGGGCAGCTGAGCTTCCCCAAATCCAAGCACTGTGGACAGGTTGTGGACTCCGCATTGCAACTCCATGTTGGCATCTGTTTTACCCCTCAGCTGAACACCCAGGCTACAATAAAGTAAGCTCCAACCCTGGAGCAGTGAATCAGCCCTGGACCATTGCACACTGCCTGGGTGATGTGGGCTGTACTAGATCACAGTGCTTCTGATTGTAACTACACCCAACAAAACACAGGAAACCAAAAACTCCACCACAGCTAAACCAAAAGAAACACACAAACACACAGCAACCACCTACAACAAAATAACAGGAAATAACAACCTATGGTCATTAATATCTCTAAATATCGATGAGCTCAACTTCCCAATAAAGAGACATAGGCTTACAGAATGGATCTGTAAACAAGACCTATCATTTTGCTGCATACAAGAAACACATCTCACTAACAAAGATAGACACCACCTCAGAGTAAGGGGCTGGGAAAAGGTTTTCCAAGCAAACAGTTCCAGGAAACAATCCAGAGTAGCCATTCTAATAATAAATAAAACAGACTTTTAACCAAAATTAATTTAAAAAAAAGGTAGGGAAGGACACTACGTACTCCTCAAAGGAAAAAATCATCAAGATGACATCTCCATACTGAATATCTATGTGCCAAATACAAGGGCACCCACATTTGTAAAAGAAACTCTTCTAAATCTTAAACCACACATTGATCCCCACACATTAGTAGTGGGAGACTTCAACTCCCCACTCACACCAATGGACAGGCCATTGAGACAGAAACCAACCAGAGAAATAATGAGACTAACAGAGGTCATGAACCTAATGGACCTAACAGATATCTACAGAATATTTCACCCAAACACAAAAGAATATACCTTCTTTTCAGCACATCATGGAACCTTCTCCAAAATTGACCAGATAGTCAGGCACAAAGCAAGCCTCAACAGAAACAAAAAAAATTGAAATAATGCCTTGTGTCTTATCAGACCACCATGGATTAAAGCTGGACTTCAACAACAACAGAAATAACAAAAATCTTACACACTCATGGAAACTGAACAACTCTCTACTCAATGACCATTGGGTCAGGGAACAAGTAAAGAAGGAAATCAAGGACTTCCTAAAATCTAATGAAAATGAAGGTCCAATATACTCAAACCTATGGGACACAATGACAACAGTGCTAAGAGGAAAGTTCATGGCATTAAGTACCTTCAAAAAGAAAATTGTGACAGCTCATATTAGCAACTTAACAGCAAAGCTGGAAGCACTAGGAAAAAAAGAAGCAATCACTCCCAAGAGGAGCAGAAGGCAGGAAATCATCAAACTCAGGGCTGAAATCAACAACTTAGAACCAAAAAAAAAAAAATGTAAAGAATCAATGAAACCAAGAGTTGGTTCTTTGATAAAACCAATAAAATAGACAAACCCTTAGGCAAACTAACTAAAAGGGAGAGGGAAAATACCCAAATCAACAAAATCATAAATGAAAAGGGAGAAATAACAATAGATATTGAGGAAATCCAAAGAATCTTGAGGTCTTTCTTAAAAAAACCTGTACTCCACAAAATTTGCAACCCTAAGCAAAATGGATAATTTTCTTGATAGATTCCACCTACCAAAGTTAAATCAAGATCAGGTTAAGAAGGTAATCAGACCTATAAATCCTAAGGAAATAGAAACTGTCATTAAAATCTCCCAACCAAATAAAGCCCAGGGTCAGATGGTTTCAGCACAGAATTCTACCAGACCTTCAAAGAAGAGCTAATGCCAATACTCTTCAAACTCTTCCTCAAAATAGCAACAGAAGGAACACTGCCAAACTCATTCTATGAAGCAAAAGTCACTCTGATCCCTAAACCACACAAAGACACAACAAAGAAAGAGAATTTCTGACCAGTTTCCCTCATGATCAAAGATGGAAAAATGCTCAATAAAATACTTAAAACCAAATCCAAGAACACATCAAAAGTATCATACACCATGATCAAGTAGGCTTCATCTCAGGAATGCAGGGATGGTTCAATATACAAAAATCCATCAATGTAATACACTATATAAACAAGCTAAAAAAAAAAAAAACCAAAACCAAAAACAAAAAACACATGATCATCTCACTAGATGCTGAAAAAGTTTTTGATATAATCTAATACCCCTTTATGCTAAAAGTCCTGGAGAAAGCTGACCTTCAAGGACCATACTTCGAAATAGTAAAGACAATATAGAGCAAGTCAATAGCCAACATCAAATTAAATGGAGAGAAACTTAAACATTGCCTATAAAATCAGGCACAAGGCAAGGATGTCCACTCTCCCCACATGTCTTCAACATGGTACTTGAAGTTCTAGTTAGAACAACAAGACAACTAAAGGACATCAAGTGGATACAAATTGGAAATGAGGAAGTCATAGTATCCCTATTTGCAGACAATATAGTATACATAAGTGACCCCAAAAATTCCACCAGAGAACTATTACAACTGATAAACACCTTCAGCAAGGTGGCTGGATGCAAGATTAATTAAAAAAAAAAAAACAGAAGCCCCTCTTTATACAAAAGATAAATGGCTGAGAAAGAAATTAGGGAAACAACACAGTTCACAATAGCCACAAGCAATATAAAATACCTGAGGGTAACTCTAACCAAGTAAGTGAAAGACCTATATGATAAGAACTTCAATTCCTTGAAGAAAGAAATTGAAGAGGACATCAGACGATGAAAAGATCTCCCATACTCATGAATAGGTAGGATCTACTTAATAAAAATGGCCATTCTACCAAAAGCAATATACAGATTCAATGCAATTCCTATCAAAATACCAACATAATTCTTTACAGACATTGAAAGAATAATTCTCAGTTTCTATGGAATAACAAAAATCCAGAATAGCTAAATAATTCCTGTACAATAAAACAACAATAACAATAAAAACAAACATCTGGAGGTATCACCATCCCTGATTTCAAGTTATACTACAGAATACTAGTAATAAAAATAGCATGTTACTGGAATAGAAACAGACCAGTTGATCAATGGACTAGAATTGAAGACCCAGAAAGGAACCCAAACACCTATAGTCACATAGTTTTTTACAAAGAAGCCAAAAATGTACAATGGAAAAAGGAAAGCATCTTCAACAAATGGTGATGATCTAACTGGATGTCAACATGTAAAAGAAAGTAAATAGACCTATATGTATCACCTTGCACAAAACTTAAGTCCAAATGGATCAAAGATCTTAACATAGAACCTGACACATTAAATCTAATGGAAGAGAAAGAGGGGAAAAGCCTCGAACTCATTGGCACAGGTGACAACTTCCTGCACAGAACAACAATAGCTCGGGCTCTAAGATCAACAATCAATAAATAGGACCTCATGAAACTGAAAAACTTCTGTAAGGCAAAGAACATTGCAATTTTAACAAAATGACAACCTACAGATTGGGAAAAGATCTTTACAAACCCCACATCCAACAGAGAGCTAATAACCAAAATTTATAAAGAACTAAGAAATTAAACACCAAAAAACCCAAATAATCCAATCAAAACATGGGGAACAGAGCTAAACTGAGAATTCAAAAAAGAGGAATCTCTAATGGCCGAGAGACATTTGAAGAAATGCTCAACATCCTTAATCATCAGAGAAATGCAACTCAAGATGACTCTGAGATTCCATCTCACACCTGTCAGAATGGCTAGATCAAAAACTTAAATAATAGCACATGCTGATAAGGTTGTGAAGAAAGGAGAACACTACTGCATTACCGTGGGAGTTCAAACTTATACAACCACTATGGAAATATCAGTCTGGCAATATCTTAGAAAACATGGAATAGCTCTACCACAAGACCCAGCCATACCATTTCTGGGTATACATCCAAACGATTCCTCAACAAACCACAAGGACATCTTCTTAACTATGTTCATAGCAGGTTTATTTGTAATAGCTAGAAATCAGAAACAATCCAAATGTCTCTCAAATGAAGAATGGATAAAAACAACAACAACAAAAACAACAACTGTGGTACATTTATACAATGGAATGCTACTCAGCTATCAGAAACAAGGAAATCGTGAAATTTGCTGCCAAATGGATGGATCTAGGAAAGTTCATTCTGAGTGAGCGAACCCAGACCCAGAAAGATGCACATTGCATGTATTCACTTACAACTGGATTTCAGTCATATAGTACAGGATAACTATCCTACAACCAACAGATCAGAGGAACAGGAATATAGACTTGGTTATGTATTAGTGGGACACTTTGCCCTAGTGGAGCTGCTATGCAGGCTCCCAGTGCAAGAGGAAACTCTTAGCACTTATATGACTGCTGAATTGAGTGAGGCTGATATGTAGGGGCACCTCACACCAGAGGAATAGGACAAGTATGAGAGGAGGGAAAGGGTGGGTGGGACCAGGAAGGGTGGAAGGAGGGAACTGTGATAAGGATGTAACTTGAAGTAATAAATAAACATAAAATAAAGAAAAATATGAGAAGACAGGTTGTTTCTGTTTTAGGCACAGAAGGCCCCAGGAAACTAATATGGTCACTGTCATTCTTGAGTGGTTTGGAAATAAGAGATTTGTCCCTTAAATCTGCCCATATGAACATTATGCTATGTGCAACCAACACTCATTTCTCATTAAAATCTAAAGTTGCTATGGGAACAATATACCCCAGGAAACCATTACAGTTCTTGTTAAGAAGGTTTTGTCTGTGCAGAATGGCTAACAAAATAGCTTTTCATTTTTGCAATGTACCTACTTGTACAGTAAATTATATAGGTTTAGTAATGATGGACTCTCCTCTTGGATACAACTGAAACTTCAAGATTTACAACCTTTCTTATCCACAACCTCCAAGTAGGTGATTATCATAGGGGAAGGTTTAGTAGTTAATTTTATTTCCACTCATTTTCTTCTCCATCCTTCCCATCTCTGTTTCACAATACTGATTATACACTTGTTGTTCCTTTCTGAATGTGTAAAGCCACAGAGTGTGTGTATAATGCATCAGCCTGGCTGAAATGGCATGTTGTTGATGCTTGCCCTTGTAAAGACCCTAGATTTCCCTTCCCCATAGAACTTAGTTATGGTATTTATAGACCTTGCTTAAGTATCTCATTCACTTTTCCTTTAAACTCATCCTCTTTCCTTTATCTCCAGATTAGAAGCGATTTTTGTATAGTTTAACTAAACTCAATTTTTTGTGGTAACTTTTTACATCTTGGCTTTTAGATTCTTTTACTAACTTGCATGCCATCCTAAAAAATCTTTTATTTGTGTCATTTGCTGTTTTGTCTTATTTCAGAGTTTCATTGTTAATGACATAGCTCATGCCTCACCCATAAATATTGATTTTAAACTCCTCACCTGCCATATACACCCCTGACTACTCTTTAATAGATTAATATTTTTACACTAGGCCATTGTTACTGAGTGTAGTGTCCCAAGTTTATCAGCATCCCCTTGAAATTTCTTGAAATGTATTTGGCCAATCTCATTGAAAATCTAGTAGAACCAGAATCTGTCGAGATAAGATTCCCAAACTGAAGTATTGTCTTGTTCTTTGGATAATTACAAACCATGGGAATATTTGTCAAGCACTACTCTTTTCTACCCTCAATTTCTCTGTAAACCTGATTTTATTAGGCTGGGAGAAAGAGTAAAGAACTTGTATGTTGCTCGTAGCTCAACAATGGATCAGACACGGAGTTTAAGGAGACTAGGAAATGTAAAGAAAACAGGAACGAGGGGGCCAAGATGGCGGCGACCTACACTGACACATTTTCAATGCGGGGGGGAAAAAAGAGCCATAAAAAGCACAGAGTTATTGGGCACTGTGCAAAAACCGGAGGGGCTAGACCCCCCCGGGAACACTCACAGCTCCCAAGGGACTGTTAAAAGTTCCAGGGTAAGGCTCTTCCCCCATCTCTCGCAGACACAGAAGCCACTAAACCCAGGATTCGGGAACTCCCATTTGGAGCGGCGCCTAGTAAGATCGACCCCAACTCACAGCAGGCAGAATCAGAGGCCACTTGGTGATAGATCGCTGGCCTATTGGGCTCCCCACACCTCAGGTAGAACTTATACCAACTTAAAAATCTTTGTGAGATAGTGGACGGCTTAGCAAGGAACAAACAGGGGGCACAGCGGGTGGTCCGCAGCTTCTCGTGAAGCGGAGGGCAGGAGGTTCAGAGAGAGTGCGGGAAGCCGGGAACACAAAGGCGGGTGGGAGGGGCCGAATCCCTCGCACTTACGGCAGCTCAGCTGGGGAGGGAGCCCGGCTGGCAGGGCCAAATCCCCGCAAACCCACGGCAGGTCAACTGGGGAGAGAGCCAGGTGTGGGTGGGGCCAGGGATCCGCGCACCCACGGCTGAGCTGCTGGGGCGAGAGGACCACTCAGGCGACCGGAGGTTCCGGGGCTTGGTGCACCCACGGCCTAGCAGCCAGGGAGGGGGACTCGCGGCTGCACAGACAGGGAAGGAATCAGGCACAGAGGTCAGGCCTGTGGCAAGAAGCCTAGTGAGAAACCAGAAATTGGGACCATAGCTGTATTCTGGAAAATCCAGATATATTAGGTGTGGAGCCAGACCCTGTCAGCCTCCGTGATGGCAAACAAAGCCCACAGAATCTGTGCCTGGGCAAACAGGTCCATACCATCAGAACAATTACAGGCTGATAACTCAGAGTGCAACATAGAGAAGTCTGAATTGGGAGCAGTGAAACAATCCTGGTCCATTACTCACAACCTGGGAATAGGCTGCACCAGCTCACAGTGCCTCAGGCAATTAAAACCACAGTGACCCTGAAATCCCCCTGTAAGCAACGACAGATAGCCAAGTAAATCGTCCCCTGCACCAAATCATCCACTGTGCTTCCAAGCACAGAAAACAGACAGCTAAATGCATCCAATGGCCAAACGTAAAAAAAAAAATAGAAATCAAGGAAATATGACTCCAACAAAGCAGAATTATCCTAGCTCATCCAATTCGGATGACCTCACACCAACAGAAACACATGAAAACGTTGACAATTCTACATTATGGAAAGTGATAGAGTCCCTGCAAGAAGAACTTAAATCTATGAAGGAATTCAAAGAAGCCACAATTCTACAAGTCAAAACAAGGAACAACACCATTAAAGAGCTCCAGGCCAAGGCGACAGAGCTTGAACAGGAAAAGGACAAAGCAATGAAAGATTTTCATACAAAAACAAGCAAGCTGGAGAAGGAAATGTACAAAACGAACAAAACCATACAAGACATGAAAATAGAAATAGAAACAATAAACAAAACACAGTCAGAGTTAAAAGAGGAACTGAAGAACCAAGGGAAGAGAACAGGAACTACGGATGTGAGTATCAACAATAGGATGCAAGAGATGGAAGACAGGATATCAGGCATGGAAGATTCAGTGGAAGAAATCAGTACAACATCCAAAGAAAATGAGAAGGCTAAAAAATCTCTCACCCACAACATCCAAGAAATCAAGGACTCAATGAAAAGACGGAACCTAAGAATTATAGGTATAGAGGAAAGAGAGGACTCCCGACTCCAAGGTCCAGGAAATATCTTCAAAAAAATCATAGAGGAAAACTTCCCACTGAAAAAAGATATGCCAATAAAAATCCAAGAGGCTTACAGAACACCAAACAAATTAGATCAGAAAAGAAACTCCTCTCGCCACATAATAATTGAAACACCAAATTACAGAACAAAGAAAGAATATTAAAAGCTGTAAGAGAAAAAGGTCAAGTCACATACAATGGCAGACCCATCAGAATTACACCTGACTTCTCCTCAGAAACGTTAAAAGCTAGAAGGGCCTGGTGAGATATACTACAAGTCCTGAGAGATCATAGGTGCCCAGCCAGACTACTTTACCCAGCAAACTCTCTATCAACATAGATGGAGAAAACAAGATATTCCATGACAAAATCAAATTTAAACAATATCTACCCACAAACCTAGCCCTACAGAAAACCCTAGAAGGAAAATCCCAACCCAGAGAAGAAAACTCCACCCAAGAAAACAAAGGGAATAGAAAACCCCTCAGCAACTAAACCAAAAGAGGCACAGGACCACCACCTATACCAAACTAATGGGAAATAACAACCCCAGGTCACTAATATGCATCAACATCAATGGACTCAACTCCCCAATAAAAAGACATAGGTTTACAGAGTGGACCCGCAAGCAAGACCCTTCCTTATGCTGTATACAAGAGACACATCTAACTACGAAAGATAGACACTGCCTCAGAGTAAAGGGCTGGGAAAAGGTTTTCCAAGCAAATGGACCCAGGAAGCAAGCTGGAGTAGCCATCCTAATATCAAACAAAACAGACTTCCAACTGAAGTTAATGAAGAAAGACAAAGAAGGGCACTATATACTCATTAAAGGGAATATTCATCAAGAGGAAATCTCAATACTGAACATCTATGCCCCAAATACAAAGGCACCTACTTTTGTAAAAGAAACACTTCTAAAACTTAAAGCACACGTCGATCACAACACATTAGTAGTGGGAGACTTCAACACCCCACTCACAACAATGGACAGATCATCAAGACAGAAGACAAACAGAGAAATATTGAGTCTAACAGAGATCATGAAACAAACGGACCTAACAGATATTTACAGAACGTTTCACCCAAACACAAAGGAATACACCTTTTTCTCAGCACCCCACGGAACCTTCTCCAAAATCGACCACATAGTTGGTCACAAGGATAGTCTCAATAGATACAAGAAAATTGAAATAACACCTTGTATCTTATCAGACCACCACGGAATAAAGCTGGTCTTCAACAGCAAAAGAATCAACAGAAAGCCTACACACACATGGAAATTGAACAGCTCCTTACTGGATGACCACTGGGTCAGGGAAGAAATAAAGTAGGAAATCAAAGACTTCTTAAAATCCAACGACAATGAAGACACAACATACCCAAACCTATGGGATACATTGAAAGCTGTGCTACGAGGAAAGTTCATAGCACTAAGTGCTTTTAAAAGAAATTTGTGACAGCTCATATTAGTGAACTAACAGCTAAGCTGGGTGAATTGGAAAAAAAAGAAGCAAACACTCCCAAGAAGAGCAGATTGCAGGAAATCATCAAACTTAGGGCTGAAATCAACAACGTAGAATCAAAAAGAACTATACAAAGAATCAATGAAACCAAGAGTTGGTTCTTTGAAAAAAATCAACAAAATAGACAGACCCCTAGCCAAATTAACTAAAAGTCAAATGGAAAGAACACAAATCAACAAAATCAGAAATGAAAAGGGAGAAATAACAACAGACATTGAGGAGATCCAGAAAAATATTCGGACATTATTTTAAAAATCTATATTCCACTAAATTTGAAAACCTAAGCGAAATGGACAATTTCCTTGACAAATTCCACCTACCAAAACTAAATCAAAATCAGAATAACAGCTTAAACAGCCCAATAACACCCAAGGAAATAGAAACAGTCATTAATAATCTCCCAACCAAAAAAAGCCCAGGGCCAGATGGCTTTAGCACGGAATTCTACCGGAATCCTTCAAAGAGGAACTAACACTATTACTTTTCAAACTCTTCCACCACATAGAAACAGAAAGAACACTGCCAAACTCATTCTATGAGGCCACTGTCATCCTGATTCCTAAACCACACAAAGACCCAACAAAGAAAGAAAACTTCAGACCAATCTCCCTCATAAACATAGATGCAAAAATACTTAATAAAATACTAGCAAACCGAATTCAAGAACACATCAAAAGTATCATACACCATGATCAAAGTAGGCTTCATCCCTGGAATGCAGGGATGGTTCAATATAAGAAAGTCTATCAATGTAATTCATCACATAAACAAGATGAAAGAAAAAAAACCACATGATAATCTCGCTAGATGCAGAAAAAGCATTTGACAAAATCCAACACGCCTTCATGCTAAAAGTTCTGGAGAGAACGGGCATACAAGGACCATACCTAGAAATAATAAAGGCAATATACAGCAAGCCAGTAGCCAACATTAAATTAAATGGAGAGATGCTTGAAGCATTTCCTCTAAACTCAGGGACAAGACAAGGATTTCCACTTTCACCATATCTCTTCAATATAGTACTTGAAGTCCTTGCTAGAGCAATAAGACAACTAAAGGAGATCAAAGGGATAAAAATTGGAAATGAAGAAGTCAAATTATCCCTATTCGCAGATGATATGTTAGTATACATAAGCGACCCCAAAAACTCCACCAAAGAACTCTTACAGCTGATAAACAACTTCAGCAGGGTGGCTGGATACAAAATTAACTCAAAAAATCAGAAGCCCTTCTTCATACAACAAACAAATATACTGAGAAAGAAATAAGGGAAACAACCCCCTTCACAATAGCCACAAACAACATAAAATACCTGGGGGTAACTCTAACCAAGCATGTAAAGGACCTATATAACAAGAACTTCAAGCCCCTGAAGAAAGAAATGGAAGAGGCCTTTAGAAGATGGAAAGATCTCCCATGCTCATGGATAGGTAAGATCAACATAATAAAAATGGCTATCCTACCAAAAGCAATATATAGATTTAATGCAATTCCTATCAAAATACCAACACAATTCTTTATAGACGTGGAAAAAGCTATTCTCAACTTCATATGGAACAACAAAAAGCCCAGAATAGCTAAATCAATCCTGTACAATGAAAAAACATCTGGAGGTATCACCATCCCAGATTTCAAGCTGTACTACAGAGCAACAGTAATAAAAACAGCATGGTACTGGTATAGAAACAGACCAGTGGATCAATGGAATCGAATTGAAGACCCAAACATGGATCCACACACCTATGGCCAACTAATCTTTGACAAAGAAGCCAAAACCACACAATGGAAGAAGGATAGCATCTTCAACAAATGGTGCTGGTCCAACTGGATGTCCACTTGCAAAAGAATAAAATTAGACCCATACCTATCAGCTTGTACCAAACTTAAATCCAAGTGGATCAAAGACCTTAACATAAAGCCGGCCACACTATACATACTAGTAGAAAAAATAGGAGAAACCCTCGAACTCATTGGCACAGGAGACAACTTCCTGAACAGAACACCAACAGCTCAGGACCTGAGATCAACAATCAATAAATGGGACCTCATGAAACTGAAAAGCTTCTGTAAGGCAAAGGACACTGTCATTCGAACAAAACGGCAACCAACAAACTGGGAGAAAATCTTCACCAACTCCACATCTGATAGAGGGCTATTATCTAAAATCTACAAAGAACTCAAGAAACTAAATGCCAAGAAACCAAATAATCCAATCAAAAAATGGGAGATGGAGCTAAATAGAGAATACACAAAGGAGGAATCCCTAAGGGCTGAGAGACACCTGAAGAAATGTTAAACATCCTTAATCATCAGAGAAATGCAACTCAAGACAACCCTGAGATTCCACCTAACACCTGTTAGAATGGCTAAGATAAAGAGCTCAAATGATAGCGCATGCTGGTGAGGGTGTGGAGAAAGGGGAACCCTACTCCATTGCTGGTGGGAGTGCAGGCTTGTGCAACCACTATGGAGGTCTGTCTGGCGATATCTTAGAAATCTAGGAATAACCTTGCCTCAGGACCCAGCCATACCTCTTCTGGGTATACACCTAAAGGACCTCTCATGGAGACATAGGGAAGTCTCCTCATCTATGTTCATAGCAGCCTTATTTGTAATAGCTAGAAATTGGAAACAACCCAGATGTCCCTCAACTGAAGAATGGATTAAAGGATTGTGGTACATCTATACAATGGAATACTACTCAGCTATAAGAAACAATGAAATCATGCAATTTTCAACCAAATGGATGGATCTAGAGAAGCTCATCCTGAGTGAGCTAACCCAGTCTCAGAAGGATGCACATGGCATCTATTCACTTATAGTAGGATTTTAGCTATATCGTACAGGATATCTGTATTACAACCAACACACCAAAAGGAACATGGACATAAATTTTTTTTTATCTTTTTCTTTTTCCTTCTTTTATTTTTTCTTTTTCCTTTTCCCTTCTCTTTTTCCTCTCTTTTTTTGTGGATATTTTTTGTTTCTGTGGGTTTGTGTGTTTGTTGGTCTTTTTTTTAGTATTCCCCCAGTAGCAAGGAGACACCTTTCACTGGCAGTACTGCCTCGTAGGCCCCAGGTGAATGAAGAGGCTCTTGGCCCTCATATGACTCCTGATCTGTGGTGAGAGACTGTTAGGCAGGGACACTCCACCCCAGAGGAACAAGACGGAAGTGTCAGGGGGTAGAGCATGGGAGGGTGGGGCTGGGAAGCGGGAAAAGAGTACAATATGATAAGGATGTAACCTGAAGCAACAAACAAATAAATTTATTAACTAAAAAAAAAAAAACAAACAGGCAGGTGGCAGGGCTGAAACACTGTGAATGGAATAGAGGATACAGCCGTTCAGCCTGGTTTTGCAGACCTCCAGGTGTGGAGAAGACGTGGAGCTAAGGTAAAATACAAGAGAATTGTGGTGTTCGCCCATGCCTTTGACTTCAGCAGAGACGGGGGGAGGGGGAACACCGTAGAGTTGGTGGTCTTATGTATTCTGGAGTCATACGGAGCGGGGTGGTGAGGGTACATACACTTGGTCCCACCATTCAATAAGAGTACACCCTTGGTCCCAGCTCCCAGCACACTGGAGACAGAAACGGGCAGATCCCGGACCTCAGGATGCACCTGATGCAGGGCAAACTCTAAATAGAGAAAGACTTCGATCAGGAGTGGTGGAACACATCTTTGATCCCTTCAGATGGGAAACACAGGTCTCTGATCCCAATAATTAGAGTTCAGAGACACACACATGGGATTTGGAGGGACCTAGGTTTGGAGGCTACTTACAAAAGGCCTTCTTGATGCAGGCAGATTGTCCTTTGGGATCTCAAAATATATACACTGGAGCTGGTTTAAATCTAAGGTGACAGAATGATTTCTTCTTTAACCTGGATTGAAAGATAATGCTTTGTATGTTGTCAGAAGGCCAAATTTGCTTCAGGAGAAGTACTACCTAGCCCCCCCCCTCCCAAAAAGAAAATGAGGGCAATTGTCCCAGGGTTGGGATTGGGGCAGGGCTCTGTTCTTATCGTTCCAGGAGAACCGAAGCGTCCATTAGGGGAGCCCATGGACGGCTGGACAGCGGAAACCTCAGCAGAGAGCAGAATCAGGCACCAAGGAGGATGAGTGACCCAGTTGATTCTGCCTGGCAGACTTCCTTAATAGCTGTCTCCATCGGGGGCCTGCAACGACCATGGCAATCCAATGTCGCTGTGACAGTTCAGCTCTACACAATGCCCAGGCCGGAACCTCAGTGAAGCCTGCAAGATCAGCTTCTGCCTACAAACCCCTTAGGTCATCTAAACAGCTGAGAACAGAAGGACTGAAAATAAAAGGATTGTACTAACATTTTTAACCATTTTTTCCATTTGAGTTCGGGCCCCAAACAGGTCTACTACGACCCAAATCATCAGGAAGTCACTTTAAGAGAGCGACGTCCCATGCCCAGAGGGTGGGGAAGGTGTTTCTCCGCCCTTCTTTTTGGTTATTTGAAGGATAACTGAAAACTCCGATATTTAAGGGAAGAGATTACAAGCTGATAAATGATCCTGTTTAATGGGTTTTGGAGGTTAGCCCCAAGGACTTCCTACTTTTCCTTTTCTGTATCCTTCTTCCTCTCCTATGTAGGAGTGCATAGGCTTGAGAAAAATGAGATATAGACATAGCACAGGAAGGTCCAAGAAGAAGGGTCAGATTATTGAATATGCCCTTATACCTTTGTATATTGATACAAAATTAGTAGTTTATTAGGCTAAAGTGGTATTGACCATTGTTTATTGTGCAAAAATAAGATTGTATTGGATTACATCGGTAGTGATCTTTGTATATTGATACAAAATTAAGATTACAGTTGGCCACAATGTTATTGACCCTTGTATATGGACGTAATATTAAGATTGTATTGGGCTACATAGGCATTGATCTTTGTATATTGATACATAATTAAGAGTATATTTAACCACAATTGAATAGATCTTTGTATATTGATACAAAATTAAAGGTAACGCTTCCTAATGGTATCATACCTAAAGATACTTAAAAATAAAATGTGAAGCTCTGGCCTCTTGATACCAACCATCTAAAACGGTCTAGGATAGTTAATTAAAACAAACTCCTAGTCATGCAAACATGTCATTTTGTTAGCTACTATGACAGTCTATCACAGATATTCTCTAAACTACCCAGTAATCAAGTTGCTAAGAGACAAGCAACATTTGCTTATCTAAATACAAGAGATGGATAGGGCATCTTCAAACACCCCAAGAGATCTGCAGAAGATGGCATTCAAAGATGTTATCTTAAATTAAGATTTTCTTTTCTTCTTTTTTTTTGATATCGAGACATATCAGCGCCTGACAGCATCCCCTATTCTACTCCAAGTAGAAGATAAGCATCGAAGAACCTCCACTGTAAGATGGTTGAATTAGTGGCAAGCCTATCTCTTGGCATGAAAAAACCCCTTGCACCAACTGCAGACAGACTGCTGTCCAAAAAGGACAAAACTTGGTAGCAGGGAAGTTGACAGCCTAACTCTGCCAAGACAGGGTAGGTAAGTCCTTCATAATCCCTGCTCTACAACAAATGTCTGTCAGAGAAACAGGACCCAAAGGCTGAAGACTGATTCAGGAATGTATGGAGAGAAAATGGGAACTGTCCAGGCAGTCATTGGTATGTCCTTTCTTAGTTTTGGAAGCTGCAGGCCCTGTACTTCCTATATAAGCAGATATATTTATCCCTCTCAGGTCTCTGAGGTGGTTGAAGAATAGACAGCTAGGGTCTCATAGTTAAATTTTGAGTTGTTTAGGAATCAAGAGGGTGTTATAGATCTAAGAAGATACTCTTAAAAGTGTGTTGCAAGTTAATATGAATGTTGAGTCAGATATAAGCCTTTAAACTCATGGAGATGGTTAGATAGTAGAATGTTAAAGTCAGGGGCCAAATATGTATAAACTGGACATTGGGAAGGTGTACTGGGCCATTTAACTCTCATAAATGTGGCATATTTATATCTGTTGTTTTGTATAGTATTTACTGTTATAAGAGAAAGAACTACTGTTGGACTGAAAGGGGAAACTTCTGGGGGGAAGAGGGTGGAAGGGTGGGATAGGGAGGGGTTTGTGACTGAGATGTAACTTGAAGAAAAAAAATGAAGTATTTATAAAAAAAAAGAAGAAAACAGGAACTTTGTAAGGATAATGTAGATATTATAAATGTGCAGCAGACACAACGGAAAGAAAGTCACACATCACATTGGAGCAGGTTGTCAATCACTATCAGTGTTTTAAAGTTTATGAAATAACTACGATTGTCCATGAGGCTTCCCTCTTACCTATTCCCACCCATATTGAAAATTAATCTCCAATATAATCATAAAAAGAATCAGGGCTTTGGAGTAGTCTTTAAGTCATAAATTGAAATGCTTCAGGAATTGAATCAGTGCTTCCATAAAAGAGGCATTGGAGAGTAAACATATACCCTCCCCCAAGCAACGTTTCATGGGGAAGGCCCATACTGTGGAAAATCATGACATCCTCACTAGATATAAGGCCTGTAAATACTTTGCTTTTAGGCTCCCCAGTCTCTAGAACTGTGAGAATACATCTTGGTGTTTATAAACCTCACATTTTATAGTATTTTTCTTAGAGCAACCTTAACAGATTTGGACAAGAACACCGTGTCTTCATTCACTAATTTCATGATGTGTCTCTTATAATTCTGTTATCATTTATTTTGTGAGTATGATATAATTTCTATGGAGGAATAAAAAGACAATTTAATAATTTTTATACCAAAGCAGTCCTAACATGTTTCTTCACTATGAAATGCTAATTTAAAGATATGTGATGCTAAGAGCCCAAAAAACTACTTTTGTACATTTTGAGGACTTTTGCAGAATTTTACCATACTCCTTTTGAGTTTCTTTGCTTCATTATCTGTTACAAACATGTTCACAGCTTTCAGTAATACTCCAAGTTTATGACATATATATATCTATATATGATGAATTTATCAAACTTCATGTATATATTCATCTTATAAAACCTGTAAAAATATTTCTAAGTCATGTGTATTTTAATATATATATGCTGCATTATTGAATATATATGTATATATATATGTAAGATAAAATGGGCTTTGATGAGTCATTAATGAAAAAGGAATCTTTTCCTTATGAATTTGCTTTTACAATAATTGGAACAATTATCATGGGGTGACATCTGGCTCCAGAGTTCATGCACAGCACTTACACTACCAATGTAGTCCAGGCTCTGGATGGCATAAGGATGCCTCACTATTGTGATTTAAGCCTATGATCCTCAATTGGTACATCATAGTCCCAGTAATTGATGCTGGGATAATAGGAATATTCATAAAACCATTCCATCACTGGCAAATTGGATCACAATGTCAAAAATGGTTCTGGCTAACTTTTTTTTACTTTATTTTTTATTTCTTCAAGTTACATCTCAATCGCAATCCCCTCCCTATTCCCCCCTCCAGTCCCACCCTCCCACCCTCAACACCCCATCCTCTTCCCTATTTTTTTTAAGTTTAAGGTATGTCTTATTCCCGCCAACAGCTTCCCCTTTCAGTCCAACAAATGAATCTTTCTCTTATAATAATAAATACAATACAAAACAACAGAGGTAATTAGGCCACGGTTATGAGGGTTATATGGCTTAGCGTACATTCCCAATGTCCAGTCCATATGTATTTGGCACCTGACTTTAACATTCTACTATCTAACCATCTCCATGAGTTTAAAGTTCTATGTCTAATTCAACTTTCATACTAACTTGCAAGACAATTTTAAAAACATCTTCTTAGATCCATAACACTCTCTTGATTCCTAAACAACTCAAAATTTAATTATGAGACTCTAACTATCTATTCTTCAACAACCTCAGAGACCTGAGAGAGATAAATATATCTGAATATATAGGAAGTACAAGGCCTTCAGCTTCCAAAACTAAGAAATGACATACCAGTGGCTGCCTGGACAGTTCCCATTTTCTCTCCATACATTATAGCATCGATCTTCAGTCATTTGGCCCCGTTTCTCTGACAGACGTGATTGTAGAGCAGGGGTTATGAAGGACTTTCCTAACCTGTCTTGGCAGAGCTAGGCTGTCGACTTACCTGCTTCCAAGTTTTGTCCTTTTTGGACAGCATTCTGTCTACAGTTGGAGCAAGTGATTTTTCCTGCCAAGAGATAGGCTTGCTACTAATTCAATCATCTCCCACAGGAGATTCTTGAATGCTCATCTTCTACTTGGAGTAGGACAGGGGTGCTGTCAGGAGTTGATATATCTTGATATAAGAAAAAAAACTAAAGTTAAGAAAACAACTTTGAATGCCATATTCTGCAGATCTCTTGAGGTTTTTGAAGATACCCTATCTATCTCTTATATTAGGATAAGCAGATGTTGCTTGTCTCTTAGAAACTTGATGTCTGATTAGCTTAGAAAGTAACTATAATAGACTGTCATAGTACCTAACCCAATGACCGGCTTGCATGACTGTCAGTTTGCATTTCTTAATTATCCTAAACAGTTTATGACAATTAGTAGCAAAAGGCTGAAGCTTCACATTTCATTTTTTTTCTTTACCCCCTAACCCTTGCATCCCATTTCTCTGGAGTGGAGTGTCCCTATGTAACAGTCCCTCACCCCAGTTCAGAGGTCGTATGAGGTCCAAGAGCCTCCTCATACATTGGGGGGGGTCTACGAGACAGTACCACCAGTGAAAAGTGTCTCATTGGCTGGGAGAGAGAACTTAAAAACAAACAAACAAATAAGTACACAAACAGATAAAAAAGAATAAAAAATAGAAAAAAAAATAAAAAATAAAAAGTCTATGTCCATGTTCCCTTTGGTGTGTTGGTTGTAGTATCGATATCCTCTACTATATAGCTAAAATCGTACTATAAGTGAATAGATGCCATATGTGTCCTTCTGAGTCTGGGTTTGTTCACTCAGGATGAGCTTTTCTAGTTCCATCCATTTGGCTGCAAATTGCATAATTTCATTGTTCCTGATAGCTGAATAATATTCCATTGTATAGATGTACCACAGTTTTTTAACCCATTCTTCAGTTGAGGGACATCTGGGTTGTTTCCAGTTTCTAGCTATTACAAATAAGGCTGCTGTGTACATAGATGGCAGCATCTTCAACAAATGGTGCTGGTCCAACTGGGTGTGCACTTGTAAAAGAATGAAATTAGACCCATACTTATCACCTTGTACAAAACTTAAGTCCAAGTGGATCAAAGACCTTAACATAAGGCCGGTCACACTAAAGAAGAAAAAGTGGGAAAAACCCCCGAACTCATTGGCACAGGTGACAACTTCCTGAACAGAACACCAACAGCTCAGGACCTGAGATCAACAATCATAAATGGGACCTCATGAAACTGAAAACCTTCTGTAAGGCGAAAGACACTGTCATTCAAACAAAACGGCAGCCTACAAACTGGGAGAAATCTTCACCAACCCCACATCTGTCATAGGGCTAATATCCAAAATCTACAAAGAACTCAAGAAATTAAATGTCAAGAAACCAAATAATCCAATCAAAAATGGGGCATGGAGCTAAATAAATAATTCACAAAGGAGGAATCCCTAATGGCTGAGAGACACTTGAAGAAATGCTCAACATCCTTAATCATCAGAGAAATGCAACTCAAGACGACTCTGAGATTCCATCTAACATCTGTCAGAATGGCTAAGATCAAAAGCTCAAATGATAGCTTGAGGGTGTGGAGAAATGGGAACCCTACTCCATTGCTGGTTGGATTGCAGGCTTGTGCAACCACTATGGAGGTCAGTATGGCAATATCTTAGAAAACTTGGAATAGCTTTGCCTCAGGACCCAGCCATACCACTTCTGGGTATACACCCAAATGTCTCCTCAAGGAAACATAAGGAAGTTTCCTCATCTAGGTTCTAGGAAACTTTATAGTTTAAAATATTTATTCTTGTTTTGTGTCTGCTGGTGTCTTGCAGGCATGTATGGCTGTGCATATATTCATGCCTGATACTGAGACATGCCAGAAGAGGGCATTGGACCATCTAGAACTGGAATTACAGATGGTTGTGAGTCATGATGTGGGTGCTGAGAATTGAACTCAAGTCCTCAATAGAGCTGGCAGGTTCTCTTAACCAGTCATTCATCTCTCCATCCCAGATTCTAATTTTAGGGTAGATGGACTTCTAAAAACTTTTCATTTTCATGTGGCACTCCCAAAATGTCTGATACTATTGATACTCATCTGATAAGAAAAGCATAGCAGAATGGGAGTTAAGGCCTAAATATTTGTCTTAACCTAAGTCATTGAAAGCCTTTATTTGGAATCAACTTGTGGAGAGTATCTTTCTAAGAGTGTGCTAATAATTCCAAATGAGCAAGAAGTTTTAAATGTATGAAACATTTGCTTCTATTCACTTGAAAATTATCTCACATGAAAAGTCAGGGTTGCCTAGAGCAATTAACATATGAAATTTATTTAGTATCTGTGACCTTTTAACAAATGTGGTAAACTGTGGTAGGTTTAGTGTTAGTATATATAGCATAGGGAACTTGGAATAAGGCTGGACTTTTAAAATAAAAACTTCATCCGAAGTGACATGTCCTTGGGAACTCACCAAGAACCAGGACCTTCTTGATCTTGGGGCTGGGGGCAGGACATGCCCCCTGGGGTGCCCTCAGGAGGTCTGTTGTCATTTCAGAGCTCTCTGCAAAAAGCATCTGAATGACATCCCCTGAGGCACCTGTCCACATCTGCTGACTGCCTGTGAATTCACCCCTCTGCAAAGAGCTTTTTTGAAAAAGACTGAGCTCCTGGAACTAACTTTAAAGGTGCCAAATATGTATGGACTGGACATTGGGAATGCATGCTAAGCCATATAACTCTCATAAATGTGGCCTAATTATTTCTGTTGTTTGTATTGTATTTATTGTTATAAGAGAAAGAGCCATTTGTTGGACTGAAAGGGGGAGCTGTTGGGGGGAAAAGGGTATACCTTAAACTTAAAAAAAAAGAAGGGGATGGGTGGGTTGAGGGGGAAGAGGCTGGGAGGGTGGATCTGGAGGGGGGAGTAGGCAGGGGATTGTGATGGAGATGTAACTTGAAGAAATAAAAAATTAAAGAAAAGAATGAATGTTTTTGAGTAACCTAAAAGAAACCCATAGCCTCAAGGTATACAGAATAAGATACAAAAACAAAAAAAAAATCATTGCCTTCATGAGAGTCTCTAAACCTAACATTTAGAATTGGTGTGATAAAACACCATGACCAAAGTGGGAGAGGAAAATATTTTTCAGGCTTACATTTCTGTATCACTGTTCATCACTGAAGGAAATCAGGACAGGATCTCAAATAGGGCAGGCACCTGGAGGCAGGAACTGATGCAGAGTCCATGGAGGGGTGCTGCTTATTGACTTGCCCCCATGGCTTACTCAGCCTACTTTCTTTTTTTTTTTTTCCTTTATTTTTTATTTCTTCAAGTTACATCTCAATCGCAGTGCCCTCCCTATTCCCCCTCCAGTCCCACCCTCCCACCCTCAACCCCCCATCCTCTTCCCTTTTTTTTTCTTTTAAGTTTAAGGTATATCTTATTTCCCCCTACAGTTTCCCCTTTCAGTCCAACAAATGGCTCTTTCTCTTATAATAACAAATACAATACAGTACAACAGAGGTAATTAGGCCACAGTTATGAGGGTTATATGGCTTAATGTACATTCCCAATGACCAGTCCATATGTATTTGGTACTTGACTTTAACATTATACTATCTAAACATCTCCATGAGTTTAAAGGTCTATATCTGACTCAATATTCATATTAACTTGCAACACAATTTTAAAGTATCTTCTTAGATCTATAACACTCTCTTGACTCCTAAACAACTCAAAATTAAATTTTGAGACTCTAGCTATCTGTTCTTCATCCACCTCTGAGAACTGAGAGAGATAAATATATCTGATTTTATAGGAATTACAGGGCCTGCAGCTTCCCAAACTAAGAAATGACGTACCTGTGGCTGCCTGGACAGTTCCCATTTTCTCTCTATACATTACAGCACGGATCTTCAGTCATTTGGCCCCGTTTCTCTGACAGACATTGATTGTAGAGCAGGGGTTATGAAGGACTTACCTACCCTGTCTTGGCAGAGCTAGGCTGTCGACTTACCTGCTTCCAGGTTTTGTCCTTTTTGGACAGCATTCTGTCTACAGTTGGGGCAAGGGGCTTTTCCTACCAAGAGATAGGCTTGCCACTAATTCAATCATCTCCCACTGGAGATTCTTCGATGCTCATCTTCTACTTGGAGTAGAACAGGGGTGCTGTCAGGAGTTGATATGTCTTGATATAAAAAAATCTAAAGTTACGAAAACATCTTTGAATGCCATATTCTGCAGATCTCTTGAGGTCTTTGAAGAGGCCCTATCTATCTCTTATATTAGGGTAAGCAGATGTTGCTTGTCTCTTGCCAGTTTTTTTTCTGATTAGCTTAGAAAGTAACTATAATAGGCTGTCATAGTACCTAACTGAATGACCAGCTTGCATAACCATTAATTTGCATTTCTTAATTACCCTAAACAGTTTATGACAATTAGTAGTAAAAGGCCAAAACATCACATTTCATTTTTTTTCTTTACCTCCTAACCCTTCCATCCCATTTTTCTGGGGTGGGGTGTCCTTATATAACAGTCCCTCATCTCATTTGAGAGGTCATATGAGGGCCAAGAGCCTCTTCATTCATTGGGGATCTACAAAGGAGTACCATCAGTGAGAAGTGTCTCGTTGCCCGGGAGAGAGAACTACTAAACAAACAAACCAATAAGCATATAATAGATAAAAAAGACTAAAAAATAGAAAAAAATATAACTAATATATCAAAAATAGATAAAGAATAAAAATTAAAAATAAGAAGTCTATGTCCAAGTTCCCTTTGGTGTGTTAGTTGTAGTATTGATACCTTCTACTATATAGCTAAAATCCTACTATAAGTGAATAGATGCCATATGTGTCCTTCTGAGTCTGGGTTAGTTCACTCAGGATGACCTTTTCTAGTTCCATCCATTTGGCTGCAAATTGCATAATTTCATTGTTCCTGATAGCTGAATAATATTCCATTGTATAGATGTGTAGAGAGCTGCGATGTGCCGCGCCCTAAACATGGCGCCGGTTTCCGCCTTCCACCAGCCCGACGGTGAGCGCTCTCAGTGGTAAACAAGTCCATATTTTGCTAAGACCGCTGATCTGGCTTGCTTCCGCATACGTGGGCCTCTAAGATAGCACCACGTGGCTTTACTTGATTGGATGTTCATTTAGTATTTAGCCTGTGGGTTGGGTCTGCCCGGGCATTCGGAAGACTGTTTTCAAGGGACCTGAATAAACTGCTGGAGAAGAGCTTTTGCGAGTTGCGTCATCCTTGCTGGTCGAGGGGGACACGACAAGTGGTGGCCTGTACGGGGAACCCAGAAAACACTCAGAACTTCTGCAGTCAGGGGCAGTGCACTGATAAGTTCCTGGGATAAATTGGGACAATAAAGTTTCATGGAAATAGCAAACAAAAGGTAAAGTTTCACGGAGATAGTGAACAAAGGGTAAAGTTTCACGGGAAATTGCGAATAAAAGGTAAAGTTTCCCGGGGAAAACTGCGAACCGAAAGTAAATTTTTAATCATGGGATTGTCTGAGTCACATCCAATTTTTCTGGCTCTTCAGGAGCTACTTTTAGCTAGAAATTTGAAAATTAAGAAGTCTACCCTAGAGAGATTTTTGAATGAATGCGATTCCGTGGCTCCGTGGTTTGCGGTGTCCGGGAATCTTACGGTATCCTGCTGGGACAAATTAGGCAGGGACTTGGATTTTGCTTGGGAGCAAGGTACTCTGAAGCATGGAGTAAGACCGATTTGGAAGATGGTGAAAAGTTGTTTAGAAGATCAGAGATGCTGTAACGCAATCAAGGAGGGAGAATCAGCCTTGGAACTGCTGCAAGGGGAAAGATCTGAGCAGGTAGACAGTGAAAAGGAAAGTAACAAAGGCGAAAGATTTGAGCAGGCAGACAGTGAAAAGGGAAGCAAAAAGAAGGTTCTTCTCTATCCCAATCTTAGAGATTTTAGAGATTTTAGAGATTTTGAGGACTCAGAGGGCACGGATTCTGAAGAGGAGCTACACACTCTAATAGAACAGTTGGAGAGGACTTCTATTAGAAAAAGGGAAAAGAAAAGGGTAAAAGAGAAAGACACATTGGCAGCAGTTGGTGTAAGTGAAACTGTTGCCGCGGCGCCTTCAACTCCTCCTCCATATCCAGAAGCCACTCAGATAGATCAGCCTGTTCAGTCCCTGAAAGTAGGGAGATCTTTCTGCCCGGGGATGTGGACACAAGTAAGAACAGAATTACAGTTTGCCTATCCGGTATACCAAGACCCACAAGGGAACAGGTACGAGGAACTGCTTGATTTTAAGGTGGTTAAATCCCTTGCAGAGTCGGTTCGTACCTATGGTACTACTGCTTCCTTTACAATGGCTCAAGTGGAAGCATTAAGCAGACATTGTATGACTCCGAGTGATTGGAGTGGCCTGGCCCGCGCCTGCTTAAGTCCAGGGCAATACTTAGACTGGAAAGCTTTCTTGATTGAGTATGCCACTGAGCAAGCAGCCAATAATCAGAGAGATGGAAATCCAGCCTGGGATAGAGATATGCTGCTTGGGCAGGGGAGATTTGCCAACCAGCAGATAGGATATCCTATTCAGGTTTATGAGCAAATAAACAAGATAGCTATCAAGGCTTGGAGATCTCTTCCTAATAAAGGGGAGGTGAGTAGGAACTTAACTAAGATTCTACAGGGCCCCATGGAGCCCTTTTCAGACTTTGTAGAACAAATGGTGGAAGCGGCAGGGAAGATTTTTGGTGACCCGAATGCTGCCTTGCCACTAATAAAACAGTTGGTCTATGAGCAATGTACCAAAGAGTGTAGAGCCGCTATCACCCCTTACAAGAACAAAGGCCTAGAAGCCTGGATGAAAGTATGTAGAGAACTTGGAGGGCCGTTAACTAATGCTGGTCTTGCTGCCGCAGTAATACAGTTGGCCAGAAAAGGTGGAGGAAGTTCAGGAGTTTGTTTTAAGTGTGGCAAGATGGGACACTTTAAAAGACAGTGCCCCAGGGGAAGGAGTACAGAAAGTACAGGAAGTGTACAACGCCCCAGGCGGCCGGGGTTATGCCCAAAATGTAAAAAAGGGAACCATTGGGCTAATGAATGCCGTTCAGTGATAGACATCCATGGCCAGCCTTTAACTCAAGGTTATGGTGGCGCTCGTCCAAAAAACGGACAGCGGGGCCCACGACCTCAGGGCCCACAAATATATGGGGCAGTAGAGAATCAGGACAAAGAACAGAATCAAGAGAGATGGCCAACCCTCCGCCATCCGAGAGACCATGGAGAGCCACTGCAGGCTCAGCAGGATTGGACCTCTGCTCCACCACCAGACTCGTATTAACACCCCAAATGGGGGTCCAGTTAATTGAAACAGATTTTAAAGGACCCTTTGAACCTGGTACAGTTGGTTTGCTGTTAGGGAGGTCATCATCAGCCTTGAGAGGACTTATTGTCCATCCTGGGGTTATAGATCCAGATTATACAGGAGTGGTTAAGATCATGGTAGCCTCCCCCCGTGGTATAACAGCTATCTCTCCTGGAGATAGAATTGCTCAATTGATCATGTTGCCAAGTTTGCATGACCGCTATGCAGCAAAGGATAGAGAGAGAGGAAAAGATGGTTTTGGGTCCACGGGCACAGATTTGACTTTTTTCTCCCTGGATTTGGACCAACGCCCAGTCTTGGAGTTAAAAGTTGATGGTAAAAAGATCCTGGGCCTTTTGGATACTGGGGCAGATAGGAGTATTATAGCAAAGAAAGACTGGCCTTCAGGTTGGCCCATACAAGCCTCTTCTCAAACATTTCAAGGCCTGGGTTATGCTAAGACTCCAGATATGAGTGCAAGATTATTAAAGTGGCAGGACCAAGAAAACCACTCAGGAGAAATGCAGCCATATGTACTTGAGCTCCCTATCTCCCTTTGGGGAAGAGACCTTTTAAAGGATATGGGATTTAAATTGAGTAATGACTATTCTGATTCAGCCCAACGTATGATGCAAGATATGGGATATGCTCCAGGCTTTGGAATAGGAAAATATTTGCAGGGGCGGAAAAGTCCCATATCTATGCAGCAAAGACAAAAGAGACAGGGCCTGGGTTTTTCCTAGGGGCCACTGAGGAGGGCATTCCCATAACTTGGAAGACGGAGGATCCAGTATGGGTTCCTCAGTGGCCACTTTCCTCTGTAAAATTGAATGCAGCCAAAGAGTTGGTGGATGAACAGATGTCTTTAAAGCATATAAAACCATCTGTATCTCCCTGGAATACACCTATCTTTGTCGTTAAATAGAAATCTGGAAAATGGAGATTATTGCATGACCTGCATGCCATAAATCAACAAATGCAGATCATGGGCCCAGTGCAACGTGGCTTGCCGCTTTTATCATCTTTGCCAGCCTCATGGCCCATTATAGTTATAGATATAAGAGATAGTTTTTTCTCCATCCCTTTGTGTGCCAAAGATAGTGAGAGATTTGCATTTACTGTTCCATCCTGTAACCATGAGGAACCTGATCAGAGGTTTGAATGGGTAGTATTACCCCAGGGTATGGCAAACAGCCCCACTATGTGTCAACTGTATGTGGGGGAAGCCATTGCTCCCTTGAGAAAGAATTTTCCAGATTTGAGATGTGTTCATTATATGGATGATATCTTACTGGCAGCTAAGAGTGAGCAAATGTTAGATCGGGCCTATGAAGACTTAGTTCAATTATTAAAAAAGAAAAGGTTGTTTATTGCTCCGGATAAGGTTCAAAAGGAAAATGTGGTTGATTATTTAGGAGCGAAGGTTGGACCTGAAAAGATAATACCTCAAAAGATTGAGATAAGAAAAGATAATTTAAAGACTTTAAATGATTTTCAAAGGTTGTTAGGAGATATCAATTGGGTAAGAGGCTATTTAAAGCTACCAAATTATGAAATAAGACCCCTATATGATATTTTGAAAGGTGACTCAGCACTTAATTCTCCTAGGCAATTAACAGAAGAAGCAAGAAAAGCTTTATGTAAAGTGGAAGAAAGGTTACAGAGTGCCTTCCTAAAGAGATGGCAGGAAGGACAGCCCATTGCATTGTTCACATTTGCCACCTATGGTCAACCTACAGGATTGTTATGGCAGGACGGACCATTATTATGGACCTATTCAAAGATTTCTCTGAAAAAATCCATAGAACATTATCCCACTGCACTTGCTGCTTTAGCCTTAAATGGTATCCAACAATGTTTGCAGTCTTTTGGAGTTGCTCCTGCCAGTATAATAGTGCCCTATTCCTGTCATCAAATTAAGATTTTGTGTGGCACTGTAGATGACTGGGCAATATTGCAATGTAGCTTTGAAGGAGTGATTGATAACCATTATCCTAAGCATCCATTGCTATCATTTTTTAAGGAGCACCCAGTGATATTCCCTAAGGTTACTTCAGCAGTACCACTTCAAGGGTCACCAAATGTGTTTACTGATGGCTCAAAGACAGGCTGCGGAGCCTATTTGATAGAAAGACAAGAGCCCGTGTTATGTCAATTTCAGCCGGGCTCCCCCCCAAATAGTAGAGTTGAAAATAGTAATTGAGGTGTTTAAAAGATGTCAGTTTGCATTCAATTTGATCTCAGATTCAGTCTATGTGGTCAACGCAGTGAAAGTATTAGAATTAGCAGGTCCTATTAAGAATAGTAGTACTGTATGTGCCTTATTACAAGAGTTACAAGTTTTAATCTGGCAGAGAAAAAGGTGTTTTTATATTCAACATATCAGAGCACATACAGGATTACCTGGACCATTAAGTGAGGGTAATGATAAAGTTGATCAATGGACCAGGATGGAATGCATTTTTTGGAGCTCATTCCTGGACCAAGCCAGACAGTTTCACCAATTATTTCATGTAAATGCAAAAACTCTACAGCAAAAATTCCATTTGTCTAGAGCAGATGCTAGACAAGTGGTTTTGGACTGTCCTCAGTGTGTGATTCATCATCATCCTCCCAGTGTGGGAGTGAACCCTAGAGGGTTGATGCCACTCAAAATCTGGCAAATGGTTGTTACCCACATTTCAGAGTTTGGAACCTTAAAATATATTCATGTATCTGTGGATACCTGCTCAGGTATCATACATGCTACACCTATGAGTGGAGAAAAGGCTCGCAATGTCATAGGACATTGCTTAGAAGCCTGGGCTGCATGGGGAAAACCACAGCAGCTGAAAACGGATAATGGACCAGCCTATACGGCACAGTCCTTTGTCTCCTTCTGTAACCAGATGGAGGTACAGCTTAATCACGGATTACCATACAATCCTCAAGGACAAGGAATTGTGGAGCGTGCTCATCGCACCTTGAAAGAATGCTTGCAAAAACAAAAAGGGGGAATAGGCCAAGGCAGTACCCCCAAGGAGAGAATGTCTTTAGCCTTATTTACTCTAAATTTTTTAAATTTGGATGCTCAAGGCTGCTCAGCAGCGGACAGACATCAGGATTCCCATGGTTCACCTAAAAACATGGTGAAGTGGAAAGACATTTTGACAGGCTCTTGGCGGGGGCCTGACTCCGTGCTAACATGGGCAAGAGGGTCTGTTTGTGTTTTTCCTCAGGATCAACAAGATCCAGTGTGGGTGCCTGAACGCCTTGTGAGGAAGATTCGTCATGAAGACCTTCCTAAGGATCCTGATGATAGTAGCAGTGAGTATGTCAGGAATGACCTAGCCGAGATGGGGGATCCTGTCGATATTCCCAAAGCCAATGCCAGTCAGACATGATGCAACTGTGTTTCTACGCTTATTTAGCAGTAATAGAAGCCTAGGCTTACCCTACCTTCCCTTTGATGATCAGAGAAGCCCTATAGAGGGTAATAGAAATGTCAGCTTGAAGGGTAGTCTGTGCTTTTTAATGAGCTTCAATAGGTCAGATGATACAGAATGCATTAAATTGTCTCAGCAGTCAGCAGATTTTTTACCACAACTGATGTTTGGGGGTAGGAGTGGTGGTTTGTTTTCAGGCAACGGTTCTCACCTTGAAGGATTGTGGCCCACACGAGTCTCTAACTGGGACCCCCCCAGACAGCCACGCTGGGCACATTTTTGTAGAGGATCCACAGGACAGGAAGGACCTTTTCCCTGGACTGGATGTCAGGAGCGCAAAGCAGTTTGGGTTCAACAAGATTATTTTTCCTTTAGCCCCATGATTAGTAATATAGTGAATAAGTCTTGTACAGGAATGCTTGATATATCTACTAGGGATCCTCAGCAGACTGCCACCAATCCTTTTGATTTGTGGCTTTTGTGTGGGGTAAATGGAAGTTGCATGGACTTGGGACCTGTCATTATGCTTGGGGGGGGGGAATTTATCAAAGAGGTAATTTTTCCCTAGGGTCCGCTACCAAATTGGATTTTTCTAGCGGTAGTGGCTCTGGTACTTGGGTCTCTGGCCTCCTTTTCTGTGGATTGTAAGTAATGGGAGTGCATCCTTGGGTGAAGAAAAGTTAGTATGCACTCCGGGCACATGTTTTTATGCCCTATGCTGGAATGCCACAGCCTTTCCTGTGGCTGTGGTGACTAGAATGCCTTGATATGTACCAGTTCCTGTAGAGGCCCCTAATACCATGATGCTATTCAGGTTTAAAAGAGATTTTGGCATCACTGCAGCTATTGTTACTGCTATCACTGTTGCTGCTGTGGGAGCTACTGCCTCAGCTATTGCCTTGTCTAGTTCTATACAGACTGCCAATGCCCTGAATAACATCTCAGCCACTGTGGCACAGGCATTGGATACTCAGACCTCTATGAATTCTCATCTCAAAGGAGGCCTTATGATAGTTAATCAACGCATAGATTTAATACAAGAACAGATTGATTCTCTTTGGCAACTAGCACAATTGGGGTGTGAGTGGAAAATGCAAGGTTTGTGTGTTACTTCCGTGAAGTATCAAAATTTTACAAAGGCTGCTAATCTGTCTAGACAATTGTCAAAGTTCCTCTTACAGGATTGGTTGGCTGAATTTGAAAATTTGATGAGAGAGCTGAGAGCGACAATCGTCCACATCAATTCCACTCGGGTGGATCTGAGCCTGGCCACTGGTTTGACTTCCTGGATACAGACGGCTATGGATCATCTTAAGGAGTGGGCAGGCGTAGGCTCTTTGGCGATACTGATGATACTAGACTCTCTGGTTTGCCTATGGTGCATCTACAAGATGAGAGCCACACAAAAGCGTAATGCAGCCATGATTATACAGGCCCTTGTCGCCATTGAGGCGGGCCAGTCCCCTCAGGCATGGCTCGCTGCCGTGAAGCCTTAAATCTTCACTGAGCATAGTCCCTGCCCACTGAGGTATTCGTTCCACGGATATTAGGGTCTGGCAAGTCAATGACGGAGTAGACGGGTAAGTCTCGGCCACCTAAGACAGGGCAGTCCCGAGTGGGGAGGCTGACCCAGAGACGGGTAAGAGTTTGAGCACCACCCTCCTACAGGCTCAGGCCCACCGTGAGATCCCCAGATAGGGGGATTACGAAGCCTTTCCAGGGACTTCTACCAACTTTAGAAAAAATAAAAAAGGAGGAACTGTAGAGAGCTGCGATGTGCCGCGCCCTAAAGATGGCGCCGGTTTCCGCCTTCCACCAGCCCGACGGTGAGCACTCTCGGTGGTAAACAAGTCCATATTTGGCTAAGACCGCTGATCTGGCTTGCTTCTGCATACTTGGGCCTCTAAGATAGCACCACGTGGCTTTACTTGATTGGCTGTTCATTTAGTATTTAGCCTGTGGGTTGGGTCTGCCCGGGCATTCAGAAGACTGTTTTCAAGGGACCTGAATAAACTGCTGGAGAAGAGCTTTTGCGAGTTGCGTCATCCTTGCTGGTCGAGGGGGACACGACATAGATGTACCACAGTTTTTTAAAACCATTCTTCGGTTGAGAGACATCTGGGTTGTTTCCAGTTTCTAGCTATTACAAAGAAGGCTGCTATGAACATAGATGAGGAAACTTCCTTATGATTCCTTGAAGAGGCATTTGGGTGTATACCCAGAAGTGGTATGGCTGGGTCCTGAGGCAGAGCTATTCCAAGTTTTTTAAGATATTGCCAGACTGACCTTCATAGTGGTTGCACAAGCCTACATTCCCACCAGCAATGGAGTAGAGTATCCCTTTCTCCACTCCCTCACCAGCATGTGCTGTCATTTGAGTTTTTGATCTTAGCCATTCTGACAGGTGTAAGATGGAATCTCAGAGTTGTCTTGAGTTGCATTTCTCTGATTATTAAGGATATTGAGCATTTCTTCAAGTGTTTCTCAGCCATTAGGGATTCCTCCTTTGTGAATTCTCTATTTAGCTCTGTCCCCCGTTTTTTTTGATTGGATTATTTGTTTTCTTGGCATTTAATTTCTTGAGTTCTTTGTAGATTTTGGATATTAGCCCTCTGTCAGATGTGGGGTTGGTGAAGATTTTCTCCCAGTCTGTAGTTTTGTATAGAAACCAGCCCAGTACCACTCACAATGAGCTAAGCCCTCCCTCATCAATCACTCTAATAATGAGAATTCCCTATAAGCTTGCATAAGCCAGATCTTATGGAGGAGGTTCTCTCCTCTAGGATATCTTTAGCTGTGCCAAGTTGACATAGAATTAGCAAGTACAGTTACCTAAGCAGGGCTATCTGGGTCTACATGGTGAAAAGCAAGCAGATTTTTCAGAATAATTTAGTCAGGTCATAGATCCATCTCTGAGAAGATGTAAAATAGCATCTTTTACAACTTATAAAAACTACTAATAAGAAGGCAGACAAATGACTTCTTTACTGTTTAAACATATTCTTGCAAATGGCCACTGACTCCATGAAAGGATGGTTAATTATATGAAAGAAAAAATTAAAAGGAAAAAGTAAGATACTACTTCAGAGCCTCTAATATACCAGCCAGAGTGCAGACAGGAGTTAGTGAAGAGGCAGAGAAACTGAAAACATTCATCATTGAGAGCAATACATGATTATATTGGCTTTGGTAGAAAAGATAAAAAGTTTCTAGAAATGATAAGTATAAATTTACCATGGGATCTATTGATTCTCCAGGCTGATATCCAACAAAAAAGAAGTCATATACCCACACAAATACTCCTAACAACATTGGTCACCATATACCAAAGACAGAAATACCTCTAATATCCATTAGTGTGAAAGGTAAAGACAGGTGGATATCAGGATGGTAAAATGGCACTAGACAATATAACGCTAGTCTTAAATATTTGTATATTTCTTTATTCTACTTATATTGGAAGTTTTGACTAGAACATAAAGCTTGCTTGTTTTCTCTCTTTTTTCTTTTTGTTCTATTTCTCCCTTTCTTTGTTTTTTCTTCCTTCTTTTCCTATACTCGCTCATTCTTTCTATGCCATCTTCCTCCATTACTTACTTTCTCCTTCCCTCCTTTTCACTATTCTTTCTCCTTTCTTTACTTTCTTCATTCGCCCCATTCCTCTTCTCCATTTATTTCCTTTTCCTTCTCCTTCCTATATTCCCTGATCTCTCTTGCCCCTTTCCCCTTGTTTCTTTCCATTTTTTTCTTGCTCTTCTTATCTACCCAAAACGCCATCTAAGAGACAAACAAGTGCATTCATTTGAGTGAAACAGACAACAAAGTTATGTTGACAGTATGAGAGTGAAGTTTGCTCACGATCCAATAGGAAATAAGAGAGTTGATGAAGAGATTAAGGGAAAGTATTTATTTGTTTAATTAAATTTTTTAAAAATGTGTGTGTGTTTCTGTTGTGTGTGTGTGCGCGCGCGCATGCATGCGTGCATGCGTGTGTGTGTGTGTGTGTGTGTGTGTGTGTGTGTGTGTGTGTGTGTATTATGAGTGTTCAGGTGCCTACAGAGACTCAAAGCAGTATCAGATCCCTTGCAGTTGGAATCACAGGCAGTTGTGAAGTGCCTGACTTGAGTCCTGGGAACTGAGCTCAGACTGACTAGGAGAACAGCAAGTTCTTTTTACCACTGAGCCATCACGCTATCCTTCCCTTCCCCATTGCTCTTGTTTGTAGTGTGTGATGAGAATTTTTTCTCCTCTCTATTTATAATATATGGGGAATTAATTATTCATTAATACAGTAGTTTTACAACTTTTACATTTCCTATTTTGTGGTAAAAAATTATCTATTCACAAAGGAGAGTCAATCTACAGAGAAACTCATATAAAATAATACTATAGTACTTCACATTTAGGGCTGCCTGGCACTTCACAGCAAGCAGAGAGTAAAGAACTCTCTGTCAAAAATCATAACATATGTACATTAGATTTGCTAAGCAATTTCAATTTCAGAACAGTTTCTTGTACTCTATCTGACTAACAAAACTTTCTCTATTTTGATATCCTGATGCCTCCCCTAAAGAGCAGTTCAGAAACTAACACCAATCACACTGAAAGAAAATATTGTCTCAGGAATAAATATAAATATAGATATTTTTGTTACCATACTCTCAGTATTTGTGATGGTTAGAATCTTTGAATCAATACAAAATCTGTATGCTAAAATCTATTCCCTTCAAATAAATTGTGTTGGGGGATCTGCTTTTAGGAGATGATTATATCATGATTATACATAATCATGATACCCTCTTGTATGTAATCCAGTTCTTATAAAAATTCTGCATAGTAATAGCTCACGCTTCAACAATGAATTCGGGAGGATGCTGCCATGGATGAGCTTGTAGGCAGCTTCTCGTTAGATATTGCTTCTACCAATAACTTGACTTTGAACTTTCCAGCTATAGAACTTTCAGAAATTATTGTAAGCCACCTGTAAAAGTCTTAATCAATTCTGTTTTGTTGTGACAGCCTAAATAAACCAAAGCATTGTTTCACACACTTCAAACCATCCCTTATAACATGAAAATGTGTGCATTAGTAATGTATCATTGTCTGAATCGAAGGGGCATCTCAAATGCCTTAGTGATATCTGCTCTCTTACATGATGAACAAAGGCCCTCTGGATGAACGATTACATGAGACTGGAAGTTGGCCTTGAGTACCTGCAAACATAGGCACAGCTTTTTTCCCCTAGATATTCTTTGGTCTAAGAAACTTGGTTTCAATCAAGGGAAGTATTATCTTCTACACTTTCCAGAGTTGTAACTTAGTGTTGTGCCAGTCATCTATCCATCACCACGATAAAATATCTGTGATATTTATATTGTAAAAAGAAAAGATATATTTCAGCTCATGGCTGGAAAGATTTCAGTGAATGAATCATGTAATTCTGGCTTTGTATCTGTACCATCCCAGTATTTCATTGTAAGAATGTGTGGAAGAACAACCCTGTTACCTTTATTGAAGGTACTGCTAAAGCTTCCCTTTATCAGTTACTTGTCTGTTGCTCTGATAAAATACTGTGACCTAAAGTGACTTGTAGAAGATAGAGTTTATTTCACCTTACAGTTCCAGAGGGAAAAGAATTTATCATAGTGGGGAAGCATGGCAGCATGCGGCACAAACAGGAAGCTGAGAGTCATATCTCAACCACACAGAGCAGAATGTGAACTGGAAGTGGTGAAAGACTATAACTTCTTAAAACCAATCCCTGGTGATGGTGACAGACTTTCTACAGCAATGCTCCTTGCCTGAATAGTTCTATTACCTCTGCACATGTACTACCAACTGGGGATCCAACTGTTTGTCCACAAGAGCCCTTCAGAGACAATCTGAATTTAATACCACAAGGATCTAGAGGCCTGTCACATTTTTCAAGAACGTATCCCACTGGCCAAACTTCTTTATGTCAGTGCCTTACATATATACTAAAGGTCCTAACTATTTTCAGGAACACTACAGACTGGCTACAAAGTCTTGAGTGTCAGATCTTTGGGAAGAAATTGAATTTAAAAAAACCTAACATATGGGCTAATTACTCTTATTTAGAAAGAGTTCCTGATACTTGGTTATTTTGTTGTTATCTAAATGTAGTAAAGGACATGAGAGGATAAGGGCTTGGAGAAGGGTACTGTTCAATTCATATTGCAAACGTGTGAAAATGTTCCTATGTAACATAGTTCTATGTCCAAAAATATATAAAATGAAAAAAAAGAACATGGAGAAAAATGTCCCCTTTGCTGACAGAGCGAGTCATTGTCAAGAGCAAAGCCCCCGAAATACCATCAGCAACTACAACATTAGACACTGTCATGGTTATTCTATCCTTTGAGGCCTTGAAAGCAATTTGGATATATTCTTCCCTAGATCATGTGACCACAACACATTGTCTTTTCATCATACAACTAAGGCAGGTGCATATATTGGTCCTCTGAGGTGGGGACTTTTGGTTTCACTTGTGAAGCATAAGGCCTATTTCTTGAGAGACTGTGATAAATAACATGTGCTAAGAATTTTGGGATTTTCATTTACAAAAGAAAATGAGTTTATCAGAGACAGGGCTAGGTACTTACAGTGAGTCCCAGGTGTCGGAAACACTTATGTGGCCTATAAAGCTCCCTGATGAGTTTCTTCCCTCGGCTTCTCACATAGTTCAGTTTTTATTTACACAAATGAGAAAACAAATCAGTAGTTAACAGGAACACCGCTGTGCTAACACATTAACTCTCACTTTGTAACCAGATGAAGACAATAAGTACAGGTTATCCCAGTGGGGCCTCTGCCAGGCAGGGAAGTGTGCACACTGTTCCCCTCCGGCTTGGGTGGCAAAAATAGATTCATCCTTGTCAATCCCAAATCAACAAAAAGTGGGGTGGATTTGTGCACCTGAATGGATGCATGTGCATAAGTGACAGGAGGTAGAGTTAGGAATAAGGGACAAAGGTTCTGGCTTTGGATTAACTGTATGCATTCACTTTCTGGTATCACTGCAACATATGACCACATGTGGATGTTGGTCCAATGGAAATTTATTATGTTACAGGACAAGAGGCCAGAAATCTGAAATGGAGCAGGTGTGACCCTTCCTGCAGGCTCTGAGGGAGGTGGCATGCCATGGCTCTGTCATTGCTTCTGCTCATCTCCAGCTTCACTTGGCATGCTTTGGTTTGTGGTAAAATAGCTCCAGTCCCTGCTTCTGCCCAGACACAGATGTATTCATTCAGTGTGAGTCTACTTCCAACTTTCTCCATTTTAACAAAGACACAAATTACATTGTGGTCCACCTCCAACAAATATAAGTTCATTTAGTGTTGACTACTGGTGTATAGTCCCATTTGAAGATAAATTCACATTCATAGGTATTGGAGGTTAAGATTTCAATATGGCTTTTAAATGTCCACAGGTAAGGCCACCATCTCTCCATTTTGAATTCTAGATGATATGAACACATTTAGGAGGTGGAGGGCAAAGAACATTTGTTCTTCTGTTTGGGTAAATAGTGAAGAGATATACCATGTGAGGCAGGGAGATAGCACATGTCTACAGCTTTGGACTTGTGGCAACTCAGTATTTCATGACAGGAACAGTAGCAGAAACAGGAGCATTCCAAACACCAATGATGACTTATGAGATTCAACTTTTGAGAGTTCCAATCTGTGATCCTGGAACTCACTGAACTACTTGCAAACAGCTCTATAGGTCATAGGTTCTCCTTCAGACATCTCTGTTTCTCTGAAAGTCTTCTCCATTGGAGTTGTTTACTGCTTCTATAGTTTTGAAGATAGGCTTTGAATGCATTATCAGTTTTGGGAACTTCTTCAATCTTGTGGGTTGTTTACTTCCTGAGTCTCATGAGCCTTCCCTCTTTTTCTTGCAGTAAATATTTCAATTCGGAAGAAATTGCTGAATAGTTGATGGATATAACAGGTATCTGGCCCTTGACGGTAAGGGAGAGAAGAGGTCAATCATGTATACAGTGTGGATCCTATTATCCAGACTGCCTGGATCCCCAGAGATAGTGAGTAGAAAGAATAGAATGCTTGCATGCACAATCCCTGAAATATTGATAGCAAAAAGAAGTACATTTCTATGTAGCATGAAAGACCAGGCAAGGTTTGAAACAGTTTGGCACAGACCACAATTGTTCACACACTTCATGGCTACTTTTCCTGTTACTCTGGTCAAGCCACATTTCTACTGGCAGGAAAGGCCATTGGTTTAATTCCTATTAGTATAACAAGTTGCCAAGTGCCTTAAAGCACAAATCGACTGAGTCACAGCTGGGGAGGTCAGAAATGGATCTGGCAGGGTTACATTAAGGTGTCAGCAGGCTACTCCTTCTGGATCCTCAGAAAAAAAAAGCATCTGGATTTTCAGGAAGAGAAGCTCGTTCTTGAGTTTTCTACCTTCTAGCAACAGCTTACATTCTTTCACTCTTACGTGGGCTTCTATTGTCATGGGTCCTGTTTTCATTTTTTAGAATACCAGTAATTACAAGGACTCATCTTGATATTCTGGGTTGATATCTGCATCTTCGCATTCTTAATCAGACCCTTTCTCACGTAAGGTAACATACTCACAGGTTCAGGAAGAAAGCATGGACAGGTAGGTGTTGTAAAAGGCCTGTGGAGACTTATTTCTCCAAATGAGAAGAGCTGAGACCCTGGGTGGCACTTGTGTCCATAAAATAATACACCAAGACCTCTTAATGTTTCAATGCTTAGGCCTTAGCTAGGAAAACTCTCAACTATTTCACATAAGTTAGCCTGACCACCTAGTCTGAACCAGCCACCTGGTTTGCGGTATCTTCCGAGACCACAGACAACTCTGTCTTCTTCCGTGTCTTCTCATGAAATGAGGCACTTCCTCTGTTTCTTCCCAGAGTTCTTTTATTCCTCCCAGGAAGTCCTGCCTTCTTATTCTCTCTCTGCTCAGCAAATTGTCCATAGCAGCTTTTATTATCCAATCAGAGAATACCTCAGATAGGGAGGTAACCAGATTTCAGAGCATTGAGATTAGCATCTGAAAACTGTGCATAAGACCTTTCCTCAACCCTTAGGGGAAGCCATTATTCTAGGAATCACTAGAAATCACTATGTTTACTAGAAGCCAGTGCTACAAAGCCCTTGCAGGATAAATTGCCAAGATTACCTGCTATCTAGTATGAGAATTTACCACTTTGAGTCCACTTTTCCCTTGGAGTAGCCTGGCCCTATGTGCACTGAACTAGGCTTGAGGGAGGGAAGCTTATAGGGTGGCTGAGTGCAATGCAGTATGCAGACTGTGGACAACACACCCAGGAACAGCTTCGGAGAACTGATTCATTTATTTGGGGGGGCATATTTATGCCCCTGGGGAGGTGGCCAGAGTCTCTGGGGCAAGGTTTGTGTATATTGGACAGTGTAGGGATGTTAGAAATTGCTTCATTTACATACTAAGGGAAGGGGTGGGCTTGGGGGGACCTTATAAGATCAAACAAGGAGTATGTGATAACTGTCAGGGTAATACATTCTTACTAGGGTTGTTGTTGGGGGAGACAGCTTTTAGGTGTCAGGTTGGGATTGGGAAGGTAGTCAACTCCTGCCATCCTCATGTTTGGGGTATCTTGGGTTGAAGTTCCTTCAATCCTTCCTCCATAACCCTGGGCCATTATGGTCCCATCAGAACTCTCAAGCATTGGTCCTAGTCACCTCAGAAAGCCTCTATTAATTCAAGTAAATACTGGTTTACATATAAATTTGTGCTCCTGTGAGTGTCAATGCTGAGAATGTGAAGACTGCTGTTCATCTCTTTCTGCTCATTTCGATACTAGGACAGTTATTTTTTTCCTGAATATACAACCTATGATCAGTTCAACTAATTTTTTTTCAAAATCCCTGTGACATACACAAATGATACAAATAAATTATGCATGTCATATTGTTACCATACCAAGCTGGTTATATCCTAATGTAGATCTACAAAATTAATATCTTTGTATAATCTGTACCATGGGTATATGATACAATCATATGTATATCATGAATATTATTTCCACAACAATATTAATCCCATTATTTGTATACATATTAAATAGTTTTATAGAACTACATTAAATGTGCATATTACGTGTGCATTTATTACATAGGAATATTGGAGGAAAGTCTAATACTTTGGTTCTAAAGGGCTGATTTCAATACTGAGATATGATAACCGTACCTTTAAGGCATTCTCTTGATTGGTTAATAAAAGTCACTGATGGCCAATTAGCTGGGCAGAAAGAGTACAGGAAGATGGGACTTTCTGAGATGGAAACAGGAATCCTGCATTTTACACAGAGGACTTTTTCTTTCCACCAGGAGACATGGAAAGAGACAGATGTGTTTGAGAGCTCTGGAAGGTAACAACAGGCCACATGGCTGTTTGGGATTAACTAGTCCAGGTTAATTTATATTAGCTACTTGAGAGTCTGCCCAGCTAAGGGCTAAGCATTGAAACATTAAAAGGTCTTGGTGTGTTAATCATTGGGGAAAAGGCTGCGATGGCCTATAGACTGCCAGTCAAGGCAATCCAGGCCTGTCAGCCTTGGGCCAAACCCTGGTGGCTGTTCCTCCAAGCTGCCAACAATTCTGCTGGTCTAATATAATAGTTTATAGTTATTAATAATTATCCGGCATTTACTCCACCAGTTTTACTGCCAGACCTCACCACCAGGCCATCCCTACAAGCATACAGGTTTCTAAGGCAAGTCATGCCTGCCAATCTCACACCAGGCTGCCGGTTGCTCCTCCAGCCTAATATAATAACTTATAGTTATTAATGAAGATATTAGTTAGCAGAGTTTAGATTGCAGGTGTTGAAGGACACCCTTGGTCCAGGGCTTTTTACCCGGATTAGTCAGACTGCCAGTTAAGGTGGGTCAGGCCTGCTAGCCTCCTGCTAGCCCACTAGCTGCTCTGCCATCCTAATCTTATAGTTTATACTTATTAACAAAAACAACTGATAATTAAATTTCAGTTTCATAGTAATACATGTTTTCTGTTATCACTGTTTAGTTCTTGGGGTTTTCCTTATTGGGCACATTGAGTTGTATTAAGCAAACAGGTACAATGCCATCAAAATGATAAGATTTATAGTAGACTATTGAGAACAAACTTCAAGTGAAGAAAGGCAGCATTCATTGAATTGCTGATTTATAGTTTATAGTGTATAACTTTTGTTCCAACTATATGTAGCTGTTGAATTGGAGTGACTCCTCTTCCCCCCCCGCCCCCCAAATCTGCAACACAGAAGGTACTTCCTTTCTATGATCAGGCAGCCAGCATGTGTTAGCATGTGACCTGAATTTCAGGATGCTTCATGAATCCAACTGTCAGCTACATTCTGAACTTGACATGTTTGTGTAGTTGTAAGTGCAGGTAAAAAATTACCTCATACACAGACTGACAAGGGTCAAGTTCATGAAATGAAACACTGCATGTAAGATAAGTTCAGCTCTAAAACACCATGATGGCATGTGAGACTTAGGAAGCCACAGATTGTGTACAAGGGATGATTAAACAGAATGGGAAGTGTTATCCTCTGGAGGATATAAAAAATGATAAGAGTATGAGAGAGAAGAGTGTCACCAAAGGAAAGCAATCTTCAAATTGCCTAATTTAATGTTTATAGCTTTCATCAGTCATTACCAAGACCTCTGTATAGTTGAAGAAATAAAGGTTCAGGCAAGATAAATGTCTCTGATGGTTCTTTGGTTCAAGACTAGATTATCTCAGGAAGCCATTGTCCTTTGTCTACTCTCTCCTGTCTTAACCATGTGTGTGTCCTTGGTAGTGAAAGGCGTGTTTGTACTTAGTAGTACAATGGAATACTAATAATACTAATCCATTATTTGAAGCAGAGATAAGTTTCTGTAAGAAAGAACTATAATGCAAAAAATACAACTTAAAACTTCACTATCATATATCCTTTATCACACTTGGAGCCATCTGGTTGTCCTTCCTTCTGTAAGTTAAGTCTGGTGTTTCAGCATTCTAAAAGGGATTCTAGGGAAAGCAGGAAATACTGAAAATAGAAGAAAGTTCTTTCCAGGCCTCAGGGCAAGCTCTGAATTCCCTAGGAGGATTTGATATGTATTCCATAGTGAATCTTGGTGCACATCAAAATCTCCTGCAAGACTCTGTTCCCTTTTAGATCACAGTTCAGTGATGAGTGTTTACCAGCTGTACTTTCTTCTGTATCTTCACAAATCCAGAGCTCTGGCCTTTAAAACAACAAATACAGCTTTGAAAATTGTCAATGTTTTTCAAGTTTTACTTGAGATCAAAAGCATGAAATTTTAATGAATACATCCCAAGAATCAGCCTACTGCAAACACATAGAACATTGTCATAGTTTGAGTCTTAAATGTCTCTCAAAGTCTGCACTTTGAAGTCATGTTCAGTAGCCTGTGACACAATTGTGAGGTGGTGAGACCTTTCAGAGGAGGGAGCTTAGGGGTTGAAATTAAATCCATTTATTCTCTAACTCTGTTTCTGTCTCTCTCTCTCTCTCTCTCTCCTTCTCTCTCTTTTTCCTATATAACATGAACAGCTACTTCATCAACATATTTGTTTACTCATGCACTGAAATTTGGGGAATTATGCAGCAAAGTATACTTTTCTTCCTCTTCAGATTATTTCCTGAGGTATTTTGCCAGAGCAATGCAAGAACAAGAGACTTCTGTCATTTTCTCTTCCTGGTACCTATGCAACACCTACATATTCTGTACACATTCATTTCATTGATATCTCCACAAGAATGCCTGCTAAAAATTGCCTTTCCTCCAGTTTGGGTTGAGTATGTCTTGTTTTCATGGGGACTATTGAGCTTACCTAAAAGGTTGAAGAAACTAAGAACAGAAACAGCTTAACTCTAATGCCTCATAGAATTTGAGTCAATAATATGAGTTGTTTTAAAATAAGTAGTCAAATGAATTAATAGCAAATACTCAATAGAACAATCTCTGTTATAAATGAAGCAGTGCTATAAACAGTATGAGTTCTAAATGAAAAAGGAGTGTTTGGAAGCCTCAAGACATTGGTAATACCCTATTAGTGTGTTGGAATTTAATTGTGCCCAACACTATGATCATTTTGCTTTGGGCCTGTGCTCACATATGATCAAATTTGATTCTCTCTCTCACTATACTTTACATCTGGAAAGTTCACTTATTTAGGCTAATGAAATAGATGTATTGACCAAGAGCTAAGCTTTGGTTTTCCATATTGTCCTATTGTGTGATATAGAGGTGAGTGATCAACTATATTGGTGATCCTGAATCCAAACCTGAGTCCTAGTTTAGTCAGATATATTAGATTCCCCTCTCTGTTAATCTGCAAAGGCTTGTGAATGAGAAAAACATTTTAGTTGCCTAGTTTTCCTAAGACACTGAGATTTGGGAATTATCTGTTACAGAAAGCCTATTATTTTTTGTTTGACATCATTATTAGCATTCCAATATAATTGTATTAATGTATATTGATGATCTTGAAGTATTTTTTATTCAAAATGGATGTTGGAAGAATATTTGGATGATTATTATCAGTTTATCAATGTGCATTTTCCTCCTTCTCCTATGAATAGTGCATGTAAAAATCCATCTTGAGATATGCACATTTTAATAAAATGAAAGTCTGGTCCATTCCTTAACAGGATATATTTCTATTTAATATTATATATTGAAGTTTCTAGTTTTTAAATTTTAATATCTGTATCAGAGAGTATTAAAATCTAAAATATCAGTATTTTCAATGAGAAATGAATACTCCTAACAATTTCACTATGACTAGACTGATGTAAAACCACATGGAGAGGGCTTGTCACCAAGAAGCTAAAAGAAGTGATATGGTATTATGCACTGTCTTGATCATGAATGAAGGTCTTCTCTCAACTCTCACACACCTGTAGGGTAGAAACTCTGCCTATTTCACATTAGCCAGGAAATAGGACCAATTTAGATGTCCATTAATAAATGAAATAATAAAGAAAACGTATAAATGTACAATGTAATTTATGAAGAGAAATGAAATCATGGTATTTTCAGGAAAATAGATGGAAACAGTAAACATCATGTTAAGTGAAATAAGCCAGACTCAAAGAAAAATAATATATGTTTTCTTTTATAAGCAGATCTTAGTGTGGTAGAAGTTTTGATTTATTTTGAAGCATGGTTGTGCTTAAGTAATGTGTTGTTTTTTGTTTGTTTGTTTTGTTTTGTTCTCAAGTATGGGATGTGTGGATGTTTTGTTCACTGATGAAAAACAGACTTGTAAAAGGGGCATGCAAAACATCCAGATGGAAGAGTATGTGATGTTTTGCCAGCCAAATACTGTCACATGTGGGGAACATGGTTTTTGTCCATCCTTTGATGGACAGACTCCTTGGTGAGCACGTGATCTTGGTCAACCAACAGGAAGTACCTCATGCAGAAGGTGTGAGGTTGGCCAGTTGTGCAGATTTTGAGGTGTTGTAAATGGATGCCCCAGAAATATCAAGGGGCTTTTGCTTGACATTGCTTCTCATTACTTCTCATCATTGCTTTGCTTGGAAATACTCCAGACAACGCTTTGCAGATTCTTGCTGCTGCTGAGAGTTGCTGCTGATTGTGGTCCAGGTCAGAATGAGCCTATGTTGGACCCCTGTTTGGAGCCACTAAAGCTACTGCTTCTTCAGGGGCCTTACTGGTGCTCCCCCAGATAACTGCTAGTTTCTGGGGTTTGCTGTGTTCCTGTTTCTGTTGATTGGTGTGTTCCCATTGCTGCTTGTACATGTTCCTATGTATACTGATTTAGCTGGACTACTGACAAATTGCCCCAAGGACCTAGGACTAAAGAGGTCTATACTCTGTCTCTAATAATATCATTTTTTCTGTACCTCAGGTTGGTGTGTTGGAAGGCATATAGATATATTGATATAATAATAAATAAGTAGTTTAAAATTTTGCCTTCATTTACAGCTTAGCTATATGTATATGTATGTATGATGTATATGTATGGGTATAACTACATTTATGCACATGCATATGTTTGTATCATGTGTGCATGCATGTCTACTTATATGTGTGTGTAGGTTATGAAAAAAAAGTGATGTTGTGAAGGAAGAGAGTTATCTTTAAAGTAGTGGAAAATTGGGTAGTGGAATATATGTGATGAGAGTGCAGAGGAAATCATGGGTGAACTGGGTCAGAACAAATAAGAACACAATATAAAGACACATATTCAGATCGTTCCATGATTAAACCCAGTATTTACTTAATAAAAAGAAGTTTTGTTTAAATAATTGATATTATTTAGAAAGAAAATTTCAACCAGCGGGGCTCTAAAAGACCAGTAAAATCTCATATGTAATTAATATTTAATATGTGCTCATAAAAAAGCAGAGTATTTTGTTGAAAGTGCTTCTAAATTCTTTTAGAATTTTGAGTTTTTACCTAACGTCCCATTAAAACAATGAAATGTGTGGTTGAGACCTCATTCTCACCCATAAGGTACTAACTCATCATCTTATTTTTAAACAAATTGTCCTCTAAAATAAGGAGAAAGCTAGAAATAATTTACTGGACATAGTAACTAACAGGTGCTATGGATATTTACAAAGACTGTGACAATCTGTGGGAGGAGAGACTCCCTATGAAGTTAGAAAGTGAAGCTCAGAGCAAAGGGCTTCTTTGCAGCTACAGCACTCACTGTCAATTCTATAGGAATGCTGTGTATTACTGGGAACCTTGCATACTAATGAGTAACCTACATGCTCCAAATGCATTTTGTACACTCAGTGGTTAAATTTATTAGTCTTGTTTTATAATTTGAGGAATTGAGATAGTAAGAAAATTAGGGTGGTTGTTCAATATTTTATGCCCATTAATTTTTGGTATTCTATTCATACTTGAGAGGTTTCACACACTTTTTAAGACAAAATTCACTAATATCCATGTGATATTGAGAAATGAAGCTAAGTTAAAATTGTGTCCAGGGCACTATTTTGAAAGAGGAACATATGCAATATTTCTACCCAGTGTATTTATTTAATTGTTTGCTATTGAACATGTTTAGGGTTTCATACAAGTCACCCTTCCACAAATGGATGTTTTATTTTTCTCTGAAGATATGTAGAAGTAAATATCAGAGATACTAAAAATATAGAAACACAAAAATCTCAGTGTACATTTCTTCACGAGAAGTTAATTTTGTTCTCAAAATGCATGTTGGTTGAAAGTTGATTTGTAGCTGTGCTCAATATATGTTTTTTTTTTTAATTCCTTGATACAGAATAGAGAAAAATGCTCTAACTATGAGTCTTCATTGAGGGGATAAGAGAGAGAGAGAGAGAGAGAGAGAGAGAGAGAGAGAGATGGAGAGAAGGGGGGAGACAGCGAGAAGGCTCAGAAACTCCTTAGTTGGGTGACACAGTTCATTGAACAATTGAGTAACATGGTCAAATTTATAAATAATGAACTGAGGGGACACCAAGGGCTCAGGCATGGGTAAACAACATAGATATCAATGACTCTCAGCAAATTATGCAGGATCCTACCCACTAGATGAATGCTAGCAAAGGGCTTCTCAGCATCAGCACTCTAAAATCCAACTATGGTGCTATTTCTCTACAGAGCAGGTGACAAGCAGTTTGTGTGGAGATCACAGCCACTGTTGTGGACCTGAAAGCATTGTTTCACCTATTTTACACTGAGATTATTTTTTCTCCACTGGATTTGAGGAGTTTTTAAATTTTAATTTATTTATTCATTTTGACATCCCATTCCTAGCCCCTTCCCTCCTCCCCTCCCAATCCTACTCTCCTACCCTCTACCCTCATTCCCTTTTCCCCTTCTTCTCAGAGAAGGGACCTCCTACCAATCTGCCCCAATACTTCATGTCACATCAGAACTAACTGCAACCTCTTCCCCTGAAGCCAGTCAATTCAACCCAGCTAGGGGAAAGGTATCCAACTGTGGGCAACAAAGTAGGTGTCAGGGATAGCCCCTGTTCCAATTGTTGGTGCCCCACATAAAGACCAAACTGTTCCTCTGCTCCGTGAGTGTAAAAGACCTGGGTTAAGTCCATGCACACTCTTTGGTTGACTATTCAGTTTCTGTGAACCCCCATCGGCCTGAGTTAGATGTTCTGCTAGTCTTGTGAAGTTCATGTTCACTTCTAGTGCCTCTTTCCTTCCCTCAACTCTTCCACAAGACTCCCAGGTCTCTGTCCAGTGTTTGGCTGTAGGTCTCAGCATCTGTTTTGAACCTTTGCTGGGTTGAGCCTCTTATAGTACAGCAATGTTATACTCCTGTTTGCAAGCATATCAGAGAATCATTATAGTATCAGGGGTTGGCTCTGTCCCACAGGTTGGGTCTCAAGTTGGACCAGTCATTGGCTGGCCATTCCCTTAATGAGATTTTGCATATATTTCTGCCCATCTATGGGGGAAATTGAATTTCAACCTGAAAATCATTATGCCTGAAAAAAAAAATTCTGTTAAATGTTATGCAGAGCTTTACATTTATTTATTGAATGCTCTCAATATCTGCCTTCCCAGACACACCCATGAGAAGCATTTGTCTCTAAATTTCCTTGATTCCTGAAGTAATGAATTCATACTAGCTTACTTAACCAAAATATACTCAATCTCACTTGTTGTCACTTAAGAATGCTTTTTCAGTGGAAGCAGAAAAACTTTAAGGATGTCTTAGATATTGTTTCTCAACACTGCGAACAATGTACTATTTACATAAGCCTGCTATTGACTCAGGGCTTAGCCTTCTTTATCCAGCTTGAACATGACAAAATCCTTAAGAGAAAACCAAGGGATATTTTCCCAGCCTTTTAATCATTATTCTTTTTCTCAGTGGGAGTCTTGCCAAATCTTAGCTCTGGGTCTGGCCTTAAATATCTGAAGGTATTTTTCCATTCTAGCCTCACTGTGGTCTCTTCATGGATTTATCCCAGCTTTCTAAATGCAACTAAAAATAAATATGTAATGAGAGAAAAGAAGAACTAGGTTTGTGCTGACCATCGTGTCTTCTTTTCCAGGCTTTTAAATATGCACAAATTACAATCAGCCTTTCTTGTTCTTGTCACTTGGCCAAGATTTTAAGTGCCTTTGAAATCCACTACCACCTTTAAACATTGCCCCTGTGAATCAATTCTTTTCTACCCACCTGAACTTTTAATCTTAGAACTATCTGTTGAGTCCTTGCAATGAGCAAAGTTCAACACACTGCTGCAGATGTGCAGTGTTGCAAGGTCATGAAGAAAAGGAAAGTTTCATATGAAAATAAAAATCAGTCTTTGACAAGAACATGAACAAGATTGCTTTGTCCCTATATTAAAGTATTCTAGATGAGGAAAATCTCTCTCACACACACACAATATATATATGAAATGCATTATGGTGTTTGGCAGATGGAATAGTGGAGAATAAGAAATCCCATGGTATGTCATCAGTAAATTGGACCAAGACAAACAGCATTGAGATTTAGCTGAAGTTAAATGTTTGAGAACCTTGCGATCTATGGGCAGAAGGCTAGAGTGGATGTCCTGGATACGGAAGAGAGACAAAAACAACCTTGGGTAAATTGTCTGTTCTCTTCCTGTCCAAGACAGCTTTCACTGTTGACAGAAGCTCTTCACTGAGTCTAACAATTCAAAGGCTGACCTTTACAGCACTGTCTTACTGACAAAACCAGAATTGTTTACCAACTACCTATGTGGTCCTCAGTTCACATATGAGATGAGCAATCCTGTTCCAGAATCAAAACTAATGACTCACACTTTATTGAAGATTCTTCTCTCCATTCATTCACCCCCTTCTCTTTAATCATGTAGCCTGAGGAAGCTATATATCACAATAGCAGTGGACATACCCTCTGGCCCTAGACTATTCATGCTTGCACACTTGCTCAAGCACTAGAGTCTCATCCCTCAGTTATTCTTTCTGGACAAGGGGTACTTATAAGCAATTACTACACTCTGAAGTCTTTACTTCTAGTAAATGAGACAATGAAATGCATTTGAATCATGTTTTAGAGCACAAAATAAGTCTTGTCAAATATAAGGTATTATTATCAATAATTTTGATCAGGAGATGGGGCCTCGTTTTTTCTCCTTCCTCTGTTATCACTTTTTAAAATTATCACTGGATTATTCGTATTTAAAATCATTTTCATTTGAACACTGTGCATGAAATGTTGCTTGACCTGTGAAGTATGTCTTGTCATGCTAAGTTCTCAAAATCTCCAAGGGAGTAGTAGGCAGAAGGGCTTCTTTCTATACACGTAGAACCTGTAACCAGAGACAGCAGGAAAGTTTAGCAAAAAGTTAAGTGTGAATAGTCATGACTCAATTCTAAATCCATTTTATTTCAAAGCACTTATTCTTTCTCCCCATTATATACTTTCCACCTCAAAAATAGCCACAAAACAGTGGCATTCTCTTAACAAGAAACTTTGTTCTCTATGCTTCTTGATCCTTGTAGAGAGAGACTCAGCATTGAGAGCTTAGTCTCATTACTATCTTTCATTCCTTGTCTTCAGTACTGGTCACCTATAGGGAAGTGGGGAGGGTTTTGTTGTCTCTTTTCCTTCCTTTGCAATCTTCCCATCAATAGAGACCATGTGAATTGTTGTGTCAGACCTCTGCAGTGAGTCAGGTCATAAAGCCCTTACTCCTGGGTAAGCCCTGTGTATGATTGTCTACACACACCGCCTAATGCTAGGGAGGCTTTCAGAAAACACACTGTTCCTTTCCAATAGCCACATCCACCTAAACAGCTTTTAACAGAATCAAAGAAAATATTTTCATATCTCTTTGACCTTGTGTATAATTCTATCACAGTTGGCTTCAAATTTTGACAGGAAAATACAAATTTTCCTTGAGTTCTCTTGAACATGACAAGTTAAAAAAAACTTTAAAAACCATGTCTGAAGACTTGTTTTATTGTTTATTCAGAAGGGTAAATAACTATGAAGTGGGGCTTTGGAAACATCCAGCATTCTTAGTGCCATGTTTCAGTTTATCTAGAACCCCCCACCAACACTTCAGCACTAGAGCTTTGCATGGTAAGCTTGATTCTCACTGATCTCCTATACTAGCACTCATGAGCAAATCCTGTGGGAACTCTTCACCTCAGGGTCTTCTGATAACTTCTGGAGTAATTACTTCCCAGGGGTTTTGTGGCCATGATTCATTTTCCTCTCCCAAGTGAAGATAAGCATGCAAAGAAAATGAACTGTACTCACTCATACATACTTCATTTTTATTTATATATTTATGTGTCCTTTCACTGTTGATTAAACTTCTGCCTGCGACTAGGACCTTGACAGTACTGGTAACATCGTGGAAAGAACATTTTTTTTCTTTTTGTGGGTGAGGTTTTTTTTAATTATTAAAATTTCTTTATTGAATCTTTGTGAATTTCATATCACGTGTCCAATTTCATTCATCCCTTCGTATCCATCCTTGACCCTGTAACCTCCCCCCTCCAAAGGAAAGCAACAACAAATCTCACCTTGGAAGCTATGGTGTGTCATAGTGTATCATACAGTATACCCTTTGCCCAAATAGCTTTATTTGCAAATGTTCATTGAAGTGAATCATTTCTGATTTTCACAGGGTAACGGAAAGAGATGGTGCAGGCATGATTGTCCCCAGATGATGCAGGGTGAAACACTGAGGCACTCTTTCTGTCTCAAAACAATGGCTTATAGAAATTTTGTTCAATGAAGGGCTAAGAATCATCTTGAATTATTCTGGGTAGATTGACTTTTCAGAGACATGGGGCTCTTGGTATAAATTAGGAAAATCCTGAGTAAATTGGCTAAAGTAGTTGGTGAAATATAGTTTAAAGTAGCTTAGGTGTGTGCTTATCCTATAAAGGGAACATATGAGCCAGGCATGATGACACATATCGAGAATACTGTCACCTTTGGTTTATTCAGACCTTTTCCACACCCAGCCTGGGGTGCTGCTGAAAAGTAAAAGCCAGCTTGTCTACAAAGTGAGTTCAAATCCAGTGTAGGCAACAAAGCAAGGTGATGTCTCCAAAAACTAACATATTACAATAATAAAAATTGTGTGTGAAGGACTCATAAGAATGTCTGGCTCAGAGTTACTGTTTAATAAATTAGATTAGCAATGAAATTAATGTGTGCTTCAAATATATTTGTACATTGTGTGTTGTGTTAAATGAAGTCAGCACATTATTTTGGATTACAATCCTTAACCACCATCTTAGAATTTCCAAATAAGGAAACTGGCTTAATCTTATGGAGATTAACCCCTAGAGTATAGAAAATTGAGTTTAAATTCAGACAGTAAATGCATCTTGACTCAAAGCTTCTATTTGTTGGGGATCCCCTGTACTCCTTTTACTTTCATTTGTCATATTTGTTTTGTTCCTGTTTGCATTTTGTCTAAAAGTTTTACATCTCTAGCTTCCAATTTGGTTGTCTCCATTATCTTGAGAATACAGTTAGTCATGGATGTCACTACCAATTAATTTCCTTAAGTATTATATTTATCACTAAATTTTGTGTGTTTATAGAAGTTGTAAAGGTCATTAAACTGGATAGCCATTTTTTTAGTGGTAGAGAAATCTTCATAGATGGAAGTGTACAAACACTTAGCAGTGCAATACAGTATTTTACACATAAAATTAATACTCAACCAGAAACATTCATATTTTCTCCAAAACCAGGCTTAAATGAATTCTTGCAAGTGTTTATACTACATGTCTTATTGTTTAACCCATTTATCCCAAGATCCTAAAATATAAATAAAAATAAGTTTAGTAGTAGGGCAAATTATCAAACTATAGCATTTTTTCTTTCTGTATTCTTTTAGAAGATAAACATTACTTCTTCCATAATACATAGCAAAGATATTTGATGAATGATTGGTAGTTGAATAGACACAGTTTCCTAGTTTCATTCTGTTGCTGTGATAAATACCATAGCCAAAAACCACACCAATCCAAAGCAAACCAAACAAAACCAATCCAAAAAAAAAAAAAAAAAAAACAACTTGGAGAGGAAAAGATTTATTTGGCTCATACTTACAGGTCACACTGCAGTGTTATAGGTCATGTTCCATCTCTGATGGAAGTCAGGGCCAGAAATAAAGCAGAAACATGGAGGTCTGCTGCTTAACAGTTCGCTAATTTTTGCTCTTTGAGGATCACAATCAGCCAGCTGTCTTATATAGCCCAAGCTGTCTTATATAGCCAAGCTCAATGATGACACTGCCTGAAGAGGGATGGTCCTTCTCACATCAATCAACTATCAAGACAATACCTCACAGAAATGGTTACCAGTCTATCTGATCTGGGAAATCCTCCAGTTGAGACTCCCTCAGATAACACTGGGTTATGTCACATTGACAGCTGAAGCTAAGAAGGACAACAGCTTCAGTGTTCCAAGGGACCAATGTATCGAGTGGGGTATAAGAAACATGATCTGCAAAAAATGTTGACTTGGGGTTTTGTCTTCAAGTTCCCTTTCATAGACAGCTAAGGCTTTGATTTCTCTACTAGAGTTCCATTTCTGACTTTATGCTGCTTCTTCACAAAGACACCCTCATGCCAATTTTTTTTTTCACAGCTACCTGAGCCCATGGGGACAAAGACACAAGGGAGTGTTACTAGGAGCAATAGATAGAAAGTGTAGCATTATTTCTAGATGTTTCAGGTTTTATCCTTAACTTTTAAAACAAATATAACTGTATTCAACTCTGCCAGTGTGAGATTATGGCTATTTTCTCTTAAGATAACTGCCGGGTTAGTAAATAGTTTTGCTTGTTTTTGAAACCAAATGGTTTTTCCAAGAGTCGCACATTATAGTGAGTGTTCAAGGAGGTCAGAATGGGGAGAAGGGAACTTCCATTTTATCTAATGTCCATTCCTCTGAATGGACATAACTGGATAGGATTAATATTATCCCAATTCAGATCTTCCCACTGATCATTGTAGTTCCAACCAGTGACCCCAAAAACTACATTTCAAAGAGAGGAGTTATAGGAGTAATTGCCCACCTGCAGAATTCTGTTCTTTATAATGGTCAGATTGTCTTTGAAGTCATTTTAGGACAAAGCTCAAGTCTTTAGTGAGACCTGGTCTATCCACTCTGGCAGGGTAGACTTACTCTGAAAGAGTAAGATCATGTAGTCACATTTCAGATCAGTGGAGGGCGTGGTTAATATAAGGGAAGACCACTGATGGCATTCATCATGGGATATTGGTTTACAGGTTCGTACAATTCATTATTATGGATATTTTTTAATTTTTGAGATTATTTGTAATTGCAACACTTTTACCTTCCTTTTCTTCCAAATCTTCCCATATATTCCCCCAATCTCCTTCAAATTTATGGCCCCTTTTTTCACTAGTTGTGATTTTACACATATTTGTGTAAGTATATAGACAGGTACTCTTAAATGTAGCTGGCTCAGACTGTATAATTTTGTTTGTGTGTATGTTTTCAGGGCTGACCCTTTGGCAGTGGACAATCAACTGGTGTTCCTCTAAGAAGAAAATTACCTCTTTTTGTTCCCAACTATCATCAGTGGTCTATAGTTCTTTATGAACCTTTTGTTTAATGCCCACTTTCCAAAACTAGAATCACCCAAGGAGATTTTCTTGAAGAATTGTAATGATTGTAGTGGGAAAGCCCACCCTGATTGTAGGTGGAACCTTTGAGCAACAGCATAGATAAAAATTGAAGTAACAAAAGTTGTTCTTGCCTTTTGCTGTCTTAGTTTACCCTCTGCCACTAGCGTTCATCTACACCACTGTTCCTGCTTCTGCTAATTAATTTCTTTGTTGATAGTAAAAACAATGGTTCCTATCATTCATCATAGAATAGGGACTATCAGATTCCCAAGGACTTTCCAGGCTCCTAGTGTTCAGATTGGGAGTACTGAAGCACACCTCCTATGCCGACTTTGCAATTACATATCATTGTTCACTAAGTAAGATACAAATACTCTGGGACTTCTCACTTTGTGGAGGCACCCAGCCTCAAGCTTAAGTACTTCATTCTTTGTTTTGTTTTGTATTGTTTTTAAAACGTTAAGCTACTACTTCGTTATGTCATTGCCACCCCATCCTTCCACGCCCTCCTGGCCCCTCCCTCCCATCCTCTACCCCTCTCCTGCCCCTCCCATGCCTCTGGTGGAGGTGTCTCCATATATCAAGCCCCCTCACAGTCTGTTAGTCACATAAGGTCTAAGAGCTTCCTCTTTCACAGGAGGCATACATGGCAGTTCCACTAGGGTGATGTGTCCCACTGACAGATAACCAAGTCCCTGTTCCTGCTCTTTTGGGTCTATTGATTGTAGGATGGTTATCCTATACTATAATGGCTAAAATCCAGTTATAAATGAATATATGCCATGTGTATCTTTCTGAGTATGAGTTAGTTCACTCATGATGAGCTTTTCTAATTACTTCCATTTAGTTACAAATTGTATGATTTCCTTGTTTCTGATAGCTGAGTAGTATTCCATTGTGTTTTTCACATGTGAAACTTTTTAGTTTCATGAGGTTCCATTCCATTCCATTCCAAAATGTACCAGTTTTTTTTTTTTCCATTCTTTGGTTGAAGAACATTTGGGTTGTTTCAAGTTTCTAGCTACTACAAATAAAGCTGCTATGAACATAGTTGAGGAGATGTCCTTGTGGATTGGTGAGGAATCTTTTGGATATATGCCCAGGAGTGGTATGGCTGGGTCTTGAGGTAGAGCTATTCCAAGTTTTCTAAGATATCTCCAGACTGATTTCCATAGTGGTTGTACAAGTTTGCACTCCCACCAGCAATGGAGGAGTGTTCCCCTTTCTCCACAGCCTCACCAGCATATGCTGTCTTTTGTGTTTTTGATCTTAGCCATTCTAACAGGAGTGAGATGGAGTCTCAGAGTCATCTTGAGTTGAAATTCTCTGATGATTAAGGATGTTGAGCATTTCTTCAAATGTCTCTTGGCCATTTTAGATTTCTCTTTTGTGAATTCTCTGTTTAAATCTGTTCCCCATTTTTTGATTGGGTTACTTGGTTTGCTGGTGTTTAATTTCTTGAGTTCTTTAAAGATTTTGGATATTCGCCCTCTGTCAGATGTGGGGTTGGTAAAGATCTTTTCCCAATCTGTAGGCTGCAGTTTTTATTTTAATGACAGTGTCCTTTTCCTTACAGAAGCTTTTCAGTTTCATGAGGTCCCATTTATTGATTATTGGTCTTAGGGCCTGCACTATCAGTGTTGTGTTCAGGAAGTTGTCACCTATACCAATAAGTTCAAGGCTTTTCCCCACTTTCTCTTCTAATTAGATTTAGTGTGTCTGGCTTTATGTTAAGATCTTTGATCCCCTTGGACTTAAATTTTGTGCAAGGTTATAAATATGGGTCCATTTGCATTTTTTAACATGTTGACGTCCAGTTAGAGCAGAATCATGTCTTGAAGATGCTGTCATTTTTCCATTGTATGGTTTTGGATTCTTTGTCAAAAATTAAGTGACTGTAGGTGTGTGGGTTTATTTCTGGGTTCAGTTTGATTCCATTGATCAACTTGTCTGTTTCTATGCCAAGTACTGCATTCCTTTGTTCTCAGTGGCTCAGGTGTGATTTGGCTGTCATTATTTAAAACTTCAAATAATAAACAAACAAACAAATAAATAATAGACAAGAAAGTGCATTTGCAAGTCTAGAACACATAGAACACCCAACAGCAACAATGGCATGAGCATTAACTTAGTTTTACTGACACTGACAAAAGAATCTCCTCTTAAAATTTCTTCATGATCCATGTAGACTCTGCCCTATTAAAACAAGGACAATAGAAATATTTGATCTCCCAGATATAAAAAACTTTCTCCTGGGGATGAAGGTGCCAGGAGTTGGTTTAGGAGAAGTTTAAAGTTCATATTCCATTTATTGTAGTCAGATTCTATGGAGCTATCTTCAGGGATTTCAGCCAGTGAACTCTCCTTTAGGATTCAGCTCAGCTGGTTAGGAGCTTTCTTCTCTCAATACTTGGACTTAAAATTAAGAAAGATGACTTTGTTAGTGTCCAGGAATCCAATTGTCATGAGACTTGGCTTCCACCTCTTCTTAGCAGGGACAATGTTATCCTGGCCTTGGAGAGATGTCTACAGGAATGTGAAGTAAGGTGAGCACTTCTCAACTAAATAGAGAAAGGAGTCCCAAGAAAGGGAGGACTCTGCCTCTAAGTTTTGCTTCATGGGTGGACCTTGGAAATCTGGGCTATAATTTGGAAGAGTCTATATAGAAAGTGTTGTATTAGGGGGAAATGCAGCTTTTTATGTTCTAAGAGTTTGGAATAGCCTGTAGAGTGATCATACTCCAATGAAAGCAAAAGGAGAAAATGGAGCCATTGTTCAGAAAAATCTATGCTGCAATTTGACTCAAGTCAAAACTTCCTTCAGTAACTATGGTGGCTTTGCCTCCTCTGGAAAGACCCTTTTCTGGGTAATATTATGTCAACTTGACACAAGCTGAAATTATTTTAAAAGAGAGAAATTCCTCCATAAGATTCACCTATACAGACATTTTCTTAATTGATGGCAAAGGGCCCAACCCATTATGGGTGGTGTCATCCCTGGGATGGTGGTCATGGTTTCTATATGAAAGCAAGCTGAGAAAGCCAGGGGCAGCAAGCCAGTAAGGAGCACGCCTCCATGATTTCTGACTCACCTCCTGACTTCAGATTCCTGCCCTCCTGAATCCCTGCCCTGATTTCCTTCAGATATGGACTGTTACCTGGAAGTGTAAGTGAAATAAACCCTCTCCTCCACAATTTGATTTTGTCATTGTGTTTCATCAAAGCAATAGTAGCTGTAACTAGGACATGTCCCATCCCTGGAGAGAGCTTTAGCTTTATATGTATTTCTTCCCAAAGACTTACATAGTAAGAGGTTGATCTTGAACTTGGTCCTGTTTAAAGGCCATGAACCTTGAAGAGGATGCTGCTATAGGAAGTCTTGAGTCACTGGGCCTGCACTTTTGAAGGACACTGCAGAACTCTGGTCTTTTCTTTCTATTTACTCTCAAGCTGCTGAGACGTGAGCCACTTGCTTCACTATGTACTTCCCAACACAATTTTCTGCCCCATGACAAACCAAAGGTGGTGGGACCAACAACTCGTGAACAGAAACTTAGGCACTATAAACCTTCCTTCATTGTATATTGGTAATCTAGAATGGGAGTAATTTCCATTTACATGGAAGTAAACTGAGACTGGAGAGATTCTGGGAAGCTGTTCATTAGTGTTCAGGCTGATCAACAGTAACAGAACTGGAAGCCAAGCCAGCATTTCTAGGAGTAGACAACACTCTTTGTTAGAGCAATTCTCTGTTTTTTCCTTCCATCTTCCTCAATTATTTTATGTTCTTTTTTGGTTGCAGATGGGGCAGCTTTATATTTTCAAAACAGCATGAATGGAGTTGCAGGCAATGACAACATCTCAGAGTTCCGATGTGTTCATTACTGGAAGCTGAAAGTTTCCAGCAATGGAATTTAATGAGCCAATCTCAAAGCCACTTAGACAATTGTTTGCCTTTTGCCTTTGTTTGCAAATTCAGCACAACTTTATGTAATCTGCCATAAAATGACGAGAGTCTAGCAAAGTTACTCACAACTCAGGGGACTCGATGAACCAAATTGTCATTGCCTCTTTCTGTGGCAATTTGAGAGGACCAAAGAGACAGGCACCTGCATGGTTTTTATAAGGTCAAGATAACAGAAGATTGGTATAGACACTTCCTCTAGCAATTCCACCTTTAAGACCCCATATCCTGGATTCCACAGCAATTATTGAAAAGCCTCTGTTGCCCAGAAAATTGCCTCTAAATGTCACTTTGTGAAACTGTCCTCAAAGATAGTTTTGGTGACAGTAAAGTTTATCACTAGGTTTAAATTTTTTTCCTGAACTCTTATTTTTGGTTATGAGCCTAGCCTTTAATGGCTGAGCAATCTCTCCAGCCCCTGAACTCTTATTTTTATTTACTGTATAGAAGGAAGTGAGGGTGGGGGAAGGAAGGAAGAGGAAGAACATAAGGGAGAAGAAAATTGTTATTAGGAAGAAGGGGAAATTAAGGATGGGGATTATGATCAAGAGGAGAGGAAGTAAAAAGGGGGAGAAGAGAGGGGAGGAAGAAGAGAGAGAGATGAAAAAGAGGAGGAGGAGAAAGAAAAGGTACAGGAAGAGTGAGTAACATTAAGGAATACAGGTATTAAGAGAGTCCAAGGCTAGATATCTTCCACCAGTGAAGATTTAGTTTCTCAACATTAGAGCATTTGGGTTAGTTTAATTAACTTGTGAGTCTTCAGCCTGTCTACCTTCCTACCACAATAAAAAAAAATTATCTTTCTGTATTTTCACCTCATCTCCCTAGCTGGAATACATAGAGCTTACCTGTTCTTGGACTCTGTGGTTCAAGAGGAGGGCTTGAGAGGGGCATGTGCAGAGGTTAAGTAGAGAGAGGATGCCATGCTTTTTCAAACACATAGTTTTCTTGCATCTTCACTGTGATTTTCCTCAAGAAAATTTGAACAATGGAAGCACTGAAAAGAGATGTTTGAATACCTGGCATATGATTGTTAGGTTTAGGAAAAAGAGGCAAGGTAGCAGTTATAGATACAGTTATTTGAAAGGTTAAGAATAGCCTTGGAACAAGCAAGAATTGTGAGGTGATTCTGGAAAGTTAATGCTAATTTTGACATACATATTTAATCTCCTGAATGCCTTAGTTCATTGCTTTGATATGACAAGAAAACTCTTTGCAACAGTGGGATTCTGTTACAAAAAAAAAAAAAAACACAACAAATCAAACATTGAGTTGTGAAGCCAAGTCTCAATGGGTACTTCTAAGATTCAAGGAGTCTAAGGTTCAAGGAACCTTGTGGAAACAGTGTGGAATGGGAAGAAGGTCAGAGTCAGAGGATCAGGGAGTTTGCTGTGAGATTGTCTCCTAGTAATGTCAGCAGCTATACTCACAATGTCTCAGCAACATGGCTGCCTAAACATAAGCTGAGCAAATAATATGCCATTAGAAATGCCTAAGCAGATGATAAAGGCCCACAATGCCTCAACCCTACACAAATAACTGTAGGCAACTAAAAATGCTCAGCATGTAAAAATAGACATCCCTGGGTTATAGCACATCAATTCATTATCCAGTATCTAATAGTCATCACTGAAAACATATGCATTAATGACATTATATACACAGAGCAGGTTATACATAAGAATATATGTGTATACACTGAAGAAATGCTCAACATCCTTAAGCTTCAGAGAAAAGCAACTCAAGACGACATTGAGATTCGATCTCACACCAGTCAGAATTGCTAAGATCAAAAATTCTATGACAGCACATGCTGGCGAGGTTGTGAAGAAAGGGGAAAACTCCTCCATTGCTTGTGGGTGTGCAAACTTATACAACCACTATGGAAATCAGTGTGGAGATATCTTAGAAAACTTGGAATAGCTCTACCTCAAGACCCAACTATACCATTTCTGGGTATACATCCAAATGACTCCTCAGCAAACCACAAGGGCATTTCCATCTATGTTCATAGCAGTCTTATTTGTAATAGATAGAAACTGGAAACAACCCATATGTCCCTCAACCGATGCATGGATAAAAAACTGGTACAGGCTTGTGCAACCACTATGAAGGTCAGTCTGGCAATATCTTAGAAAACTTTGAATAGCTCTATCTTAAGACCCAGCCATACCACTTCTGGGTATACATCCAAATTATTCCTCACCAAATCACAAGGAAGTTTCCTCATCTATGTTCATAGCAGCTTTATTTGTAATAGCTAGAAACTGGAAACAACCCAGATGTCCCTCAACTAAGGAATGGATTAAAAAACTGTGGTATATCTACACAATGGAATACTACTCAGCCATCAGAAACAACAAAATCATGCAATTTGTGCCAAATGGATGGAACTAGAGAAGCTCATTCTGAGTGAGCTAACTCAGACTCAGAAGGATGCACATGGCATCTATTCACTTATAATCAGATTTTAGCCATATAGTACAGGATAACTATACTACAACCAATCCACCAAAGGGAAAATGAATATAGACTTTGTTTCCTGTCAGTGAGACACTTTGCCCTAGTGGTGCTGCCATGTAGGCACCAGTGTATGAGGAGGCTCTTGGCTCTCATATGACTGCTAAACTGGGGCGGGGACTGTTATGTAGGGACACTCCATTCCAGTGGAATGGGATGGAAGGGACAGGGGGTAGAGGGTGGGAGGGCTGGACTGGAAGGGGTAGAAAGAGGACACTGTGATGGAAATGTAACCTGAAGTAATAAATAAATATTAAAATAAAACTGTGGAAAATCTACAAAATGGGATACTACTCAGCTATCAGAAACAATGAAATCCAACTAATCCAGACTCAAAAAGATGCACATGGCATCTATTCACTTCTAATTGGATTTTAGCCATATAGTACAGGATAACTATTGTACAACCAATACACCAAAAGGAACAGGAACATAGACTTTGTTGATGAGATACTTTGCTCTAGTGGTGCTGCCATGTAGGTCCCAAGTATATGAGGAGGCTCTTGGCCCTCATGTAACTCCTGAATTGGGGTGGGGAATGATGTGTGTGGACACCCTATTCTGGACGAGTATGATGAGAAGATGGGTCTGAGAAGGGTGGAGGGGGTCACTGTGATGGAGATGTGGCTTGAAGTAGTGAATAAACATTAAAAATAAATAAATAAACAAACAAGCAAATAAACAAATAAATAAAAGAGTCCATGAATTTGAAAGGAAGAGAGGAGGGTATACAGGAGGACTTGGAGACAGGAAAGGAAAGGGAGAAATGATGTAATTATAGTATAATAACAAAATAGAAGAAGTATATATGACAAGGAGGTTGGAAAGATGGATTAGTTGTTAAGAGTACTGACTGCTCAGTACCTGAGCTTGGTTATCAGCACCTATGTGTTGGCTTACAACTACTATAACTACAGTTCAGGGGATCCAACACCCTCTGTTTTGCTTTCACATGCATCTGGACATACATGGTGCATATACATACACTCAGGCACACATGCACTTACACACACACACTAAATAAATAAATATTTTTAAAAATAACTACATACAAATAGAGTAAAGGTACCTGTTAGTGTAGTGTGTCTAGCTTATCACAATAAATCATAAATGGCTCTCTTGATGAATGTGGTGAGTGATTACAGTGGAAGGCGCTGAGACATTATGAGAAACAGCTCTGGTATGACTCAATAATGGTAATCCTACATCAATCTTAAAAGAAAGCTTTTCTCCATTTATAAAACAATCACAGTGTTCCAAAGAGCCTTCTGAAGTAAGTGAGTTTTAAATAATAAGAGCAGGAGAAAAAGAATATATTAGTCTTTGAGAACAGAAATCCCTCAAATGTTGTTGTTTCCTTAAGATTTTAGGCTCCTGACAATTTTCTAGTGATTTTATCAACAAGGAAGACTTCTGAGAGATAGAAAGATGTGAGAACAGGAGAGGAGTAGGTTTTGGGACAATTTAAGACAATGTTTTGTGGTAGAAGTTAGGCCTTTTAGTGAAATTAGTAGGCAGTTCAGTTTAGCAGAGCCAAGATGGAAACATGTTGCCAAGATGGAAACATGAACTGTCCTATTGAAGGGGCATAGCTAAGAAACTACAAAGGTTGTGCAGACTCGGTTGCCATGGCAACAGGGCTGCTGAGAAATCTTGAGAGACTTTGGACCTTCCACCAAGGATGAACCATATATAAGACAGAGACTCCATGTGGTCACCCCTCTTACTCCTGCCCTTTATGACTGAAAACTCATGCTGGAGAAGCATACAGCTGAGAAAGAATTCTTTCAAGGCATCTGACTTGGGGCCCCAGAGTGCCAAAAGGGCAAAGTGGTGGATGAAGTTCGGAATCCTGGAGAGACCTTAGGCTATGAGGTTTTCCCAGGCCATGCAGACATAGAGAAGAGTTTTAGCTGATAAAAAAAAGCAGGCCTCAGTTTGGCAGTTAGTACACTGACTTTATAAACTGAACACACTTTGGTGGTGGAAATAGACTGACCTTATGAACTAACAAAGTAAGGCCCAACAGACTTTAAGTTTAAAAAAATATTACCTGATGGGACTTGTAAACCAAGTTACCCTACACAGACTTACACTAAGAATATTAATATCCTTTTAAGAAAGTTAAAATAGTATTAGTTCAGTGTTTCTAGATAGGTATTAGAATGTTGTTAGATAGATATTAGAGTGTTCTTAGATAGATCATAGATAATAGATTATAGGGTTTAGGTTATAGGATTTAGGTATTTTATAGGTGATTGATAAGTATTAATAAATATAAGTGTGATAAATAAAAATATTCTGTTACAATATTTCTCATATATACATATATGTATATGTATTCTTATATATGTATATAGGAGAATATTAATATTAATAATATGAGAATATTATTAACATTAAATTATAACATTATCATAAGTAATATATTGTGAAATATTATAAATAACAATCTGTAATGTACTAGATTCTCTGTTTATGTATTATAGCTACTAGATTATTTTTATGGGACTCTTGACTGTGAAATGTGTGGGTCTCTATCTCTTGTGCTTACTCTTGGGTCCTTTCTCCTCCTGTTGGGTTGCTGAATCCAACTTCAATAGGATAGTTTTTGGTTTATATTATTATATCTTATTTTGTCTTGTTTGGTTGTTATCTCTTTAAGCCTGTTTTTTAATAGAGACAGAGAGGGAGTAAATATAGATTGGAGAAATGGGGAAGAACTGGTAGAGGTAGAGGGAGGGAAAATTATAGTCAGGACAAATTGCATGAGAAAACAACCTTTTTTTATAATAAAATGATGAAAAAATATTTTAATTGAAAAAAATTTAAAAAGTACATTCTGATTACAGTCCCCCTTCCCCCACTCACCAAACTCCAGACAGGTTCTTCCTTCCTTCCTTCCTTCCTTCCTTCCTTCCTTCCTTCCTTCCTTCC
>CAJQZJ010034331.1:5001025-5021211 GCA_907164525.1 Lophiomys imhausi
TCCTTCCTTCCTTCCTTCCTTCCTTCCTTCCTTCCTTCCTTCCTTCCCTCCCTCCTCCTCCCTTCCTCCCTCCCTCCCCCCTCCCTCCCTCCCTTCTTCCCCCCTCTTTCTTTCTTGAAATTAAGCAAAGTAAAAATAGAATAAAAAGAAAAGAAAAAATACAAAACACACAGAGATACAAACAAAACTCATAAAAATATATAAAATCAGAAACTATAATATTCATGTTAAAGACCTGTGAGACAGAAAATGTTCAAGCAAATCACTATGGAACAAAAAGCCTACAAAAGTGTAATTGAGTGTTGGCCACATATTGGTAGGCATGGAGCTATTCTTAAATGTGCTTTGTATACCCAGTGTGATGTCATTGGAGAAAACGAATTTTTGTTTTGTTAGCAATTGTCAGTTTCAGATAACTTTTTGGTTAAGGGTGAGAACCAATGTTTACTTCCCCCTCTCAGGGCTAATACCCATCTAGCTTGAACCTATGTAGATATTTTACATGCTACCACAGTGCCTGTGAGTTCATGTGTGTGTAAGCCCTGCTGTGTCTTTAAAGACACTGTTTCCTTGGTGTCATCATCTCCTCTGGCTCTTACAATCTTTCCACCTCCTCTTCTACATAGCTTCCTGAGCCATGAGGGGTGGGGTTTGATGAAGGCATCACATTTTGGACTGGACTGAGTATTTCAAAATATCTTGCACTCTACACAATGCCCAGTTGTGGGTCTCTGTATCAGTTCCCATCCCTGCAAGAGGAAGATTCTCTAGTGTTGATTGAAAAAGGATCTAATCTATGGGTATAGCAGACTGTCATTAGGGTTCATTTTATTTCTATGTTGCTTTAACAGAATAGTATTTCATTTCCTCCTAATTCCACTTCTTAATCACTAAGGAATCAAAAAGCCTGCTAGAGTGCAGTAATAGCTTTGGAAATTTTACTTAGAAAGTTCTTTGATGTATAGTTCCACAGAAACGATTAATGTGTTTGTTGATTCTTAGCAAAATAAAGTGTTCTGGAATGAAAAACAAAGATTCTGGCCATAAAAGACCTGGAGCATTTTGAAAATACTAGTTCCCAAATAATTTCTTATTCTCTCTCTTTTTAAATTTTATTTATTAACTTTACATCCTGATCACAGCTTCCCCTCCCTCCTCTCCTCCCAGTCCTTCCCTTTCCCCTTGCCTCCTCCCTTTCCTCCTTTGTCCCTTTCTACTCAGAAAAGGGAAAGTCCCCATGGATATCAACCTGCCTTGATATATCAAGTTTTAGTAGGACTAGGGCATCTACTTCTATTGTGACTTAATAAGGCAGCCAAGGTAGGGGAAGGGATCCAAAGGCAGGCAACAGAGTCAGAGACATGTCCTGTTTTTGCTGTTACAATTCTCACAGGAAGATTGAGCTATACAGTTGTCACAGAGGGCCTTCCTCTGTCTCATGAATGCTATTTGTCGGTTCAGTCTCTGTGCTCCCCTACAGACTCAGGTTAGTTGCTTCTGTAGGTTTTATTGTGGTGCCCTTGACCTCTCTGACTCTTCAATCATTCCTCCTGTCTTCCACAGGATTCTGCCCAATGATTGACTGTGGGTCTCTGCATCTGTTTTCATCAGTTGCTGGATGAAGCCTCTCTGATAACAGTTATGCTAGGTGCCTGTGTGCAAGTATAACTGAATATCATTAAAAGTGTCAGGGATCAGCTTTCTCTCATGGCATGGTTCTCAAGCTGGACCAGTTATTGTTTGGCCATTCTCTCTATCTCTGCTCCATCTTTACACCTGCACATCTTGTAGGCAGGGCAAATTGCCGGCTGAAGATTTTGAGTCTGGGTTGGTGACCCAGTCCTTCCATTGGAAGTATTTTTTTCTGGTTAAAGGAGATGGCAGTTTCAGGTTCTATATCCCTCATTGCTAGGATTTTTAGATAGGGTCATCCTCATAGAGTCCTGGGAGTTTCCATTACCCTAGGTTTCTAGCTTATCCCAGCAATGATTCCTGCCACTGATTCTAGTTCTCTCACCCAGTACTCTCTCCCTCCATCCTCCCCTAACTTGATCCTGCTCCCTTCCCTAGCCCTCCCTGACCCAGTTTCCTCCCTTCATCCAACCATGAAGTCTATTCTGTTTCCCCTTCTCAGTGAGATTTAAGCTTCCCATCTTGAACCCTCCTTGTTACTTAACTTCTTTTGGTCTCTGGATTGTAGCATGCTTATCCTCTACACTATGGCTAATATGTACTTACAAGTGAGTATAAACTATGTGTCTTTCTGCATTTGGATTACCTCATTCGGGATGATATTTTCTAGTTCCATATATTTACCTTTAAATTTTACCTCATAGTACTCCAATGTGTAAATTTACCACATTTTCTTTATCTAATCTTCAGTTGAGCTACATCTAGGTTGATTCCAGTTTCTATCCATTACGGATAAAGCTGCTATCAACATAGTTGAGTCAGTGTCTTTGTGGTATGGTAGAACGTCTTTTGGGTATATGCCCAAGAATGTTATAGCTGGGTCTTGAGATAGAACTATTTCCAATTTTCTGAGAAAGCATAAAATTGATTTCAAAAGTGGTTATATAGTGTGCACGCCCACTAAAATTCTAGGAATGTTTCCCAATATCCTTGCCAGTATGTGCTGTTACTGGAGAGTTTGTTCTTAGCTATTCTGACTAGTGTAAAATGGAATCTCACAGTCATTTTGATTTCCATTTCCCTGATGACTAAGGATGCTCATCATTTCTTTAAGTGATTTTGGGGCATTAGAAATTTCTAAGTTGAAAATTCTCTGATTATATCTATAACTTTTCAGTTGAGTAGTTTGTTGTCTAGTTTCTTGAGTTTTTTAAAATATATTTTGGATGTCTCCCCTCTGTCAGGTGTAGGATTGTGAAACTGTTTTCCTATTCTGTAGGCTGATATTTGTTCTTTTGAAGGTGTCCTTTGCTTTACAGAAACTTTTTAGTTTCAGGAGTTCCCATTTATTGTTGAACTTAGTTCCTGAGCTGCTAGTGCTCTGTTCAAGAAGTTGTCTCCTGTGCCAATGAATTCAAGAATATTCCCCATTTTCTCTTCGATCAGATTTAGTATATCCAGTTTTATGTTGAGGTCTCTGATCCACTTGGACTTGAGTATTGTGCAAGGTGATAGATATGGATCTATTTGCATTCTTCCACATACAGACAACCAGTTAGATCAGGAACATTTGTTGATGATGCTATCTTCCATTGTATACCTTTGTTTCTTTTAAAAAAAAATCAAGTGTCCATAGGCATATAGGTTTACTTCTAGGTCTTCAATTTGATTCCATTGATCAACCTGTCTGTTTCAATGCCAATACCATGTGGTTTTTATTACTATTGCTCCATAATACAGCTTGAAAGCACGATGGTGACACCTCCAGAAGATCTTTAATTGTACTTGATTGTTTTAGATATATTGTTTTTTTTTGTTGTTTTTCTGTATGAAGTTGAATATTGTTCTATCAAAGTTTGAAAGAATTATGTTAGAATTTTGATAGGAATTGCATTGAATCTTTAGATTGCTTTGATGAGATGGCCATGTTTACTATGTTAATCCTATTAATCTATGAGCAGGGGAGATCTTTCCATCTCCTGATATCTTTTTCAATTTTTTTCTTCAAAGACTTGAAGTTCTTGTCATACAGTTCTTTCACTTGCCTGGTTATAGTCACACCAAGATATATTATATTATTTGTGGCTATTGTGAATGGTGTTGTTTGCCTTATTTCTTTCTCAGCCCATTTATTTATTATATATAGGAGGGTCATTGATTGTTTTGCATTAATTTTGTATCCAGCCACCTTGCTGAAGGTGTTTATCAGCTGTAAGAGTCCCCTGGTACCACTTTTGGGAGAACACACACACACACACACACACACACACACACACACACACTATCATATCATCTACAAATAGGGATATTTTGACTTCTTCTTTTCCAATTTGTATTCCCTCAATCTTCTTTATTTGTCTTATTGTCTAGCTAAAACAAGTACTATGTTGAACAGGTATGGAGAGAAAGGACAGCTTTATCATCCCTGATTTTAATGGAATTGCTTTAAATCTCTCTCTGCTTAATTTAATGTTGACTATCAGTTTTCTGTAAACTGCCTTTATTGTGTTTAGGAATGTTCTTTGTAACCCTGATCCTTCCAAGGCTTTTGTCATGAAGGGGTGTTGTATTTTGTTAAAGAATTTTTCAACATCTAATGAGATGATCATGTGATTTTTTTCTTTCAGTTTGTCTATATGGTGTATTACATTGTCAGAATTTCTTATGCTGAACCACCCCTCCATCTCTGGGATGAAGCCAACTTGATCATAGTGATGATTTTTTTTTTTATATTTTCTTGGATTTGGTTTGAGAGCTTCCTATTGCACTGGGGGCCTACATGGCAGCTCCACTAGGGCAAAGTGTCCCACTAACAGGTAACAACGTCTATGCTTATTTTAGTTTTGGTCTGTTGATTGTAGGATAGTTATCCTGTACTATATGGCTAAAATCCAGTTATAAGTGAGTATATGCCATGTGCATCTTTCTGGGTCTGATTTAGCTCACTCAGGGTAAGCTTTCTCTTTAAAGACATCAGTCATCTTCATAAGATTGGATTTAAGGTCATTTTCTTGTGCTTCAGGTGTGTTGAGATATCCAATCTTATTGTATATAATAGGACATCTGAGCTATGGTGATGTCCTATTGCCCTGGCTGTTGTTGATTGTGTTCTTATGCTGACCTTTAGCCATCTAGGTTTTGTGGTTATTGTAGGCTTAGATCTTGATTTCTGAGTTTATTTTTGAATGGGTGTATTTGGATATTTTTTCCCTTGGTTTTTGTTTCCTCTCTGTCTTCTGGTCTGAATGGCCTAAGATTCTGTCACTAGCCAGATTTCAGATCCAGTAGATTGCCTTTCCTGGTGTTTTTGTGGCCTGTGTGGGCTCTGGGGCTTGGGTGCTAACATTGCCTTTGAGGTCCCTATTACCAGCATGGATTTGGTTCTCTGGTGCTGGCTGGCCTCTAGGAATGTAGGCAGAGTTGTGAGTTGGAGAATGGAGTTCAGTGGGTTGGGTGACAAATAAGGCTATTGGGTATGTCATATCCCTTTAAGAGAATATGACAAGCAAAGGTTTGGGGCAGGGTCTTACCTTGTTTTCACTGGTGCCAGCAGGCTCCTTGAAAGTAGGAAGAGTTGAGGGATAGGTAATGGACCACAGGATATGGGGTGCAGTTTACAGCTGCTGGGTGTTTTATAAGGGAAGTTGGTTGACAAGGAGGGAGGTTACCTGGTGACTACCATTATTTCTTAATATTCCCACCAAGTCAATAGCAATAAGACTCTCAAACTGAGGAAATTTTCATGTCTTTCATCAGATCTTTTGAGGACAAGGGAGGTGAAAAGATTGTTGTTATATGAAATTGAGACACAAAGGATGTAAGGAAGCTTCAGAAGTGGGTGCATCCTTGCATGCACTGGTACACCCTGAGCCCCTGCACTCTAGCTGGCATTGCCCCTGTGCACCAAGCACTTGACTTTCTCCTATGGATGGGACACTAATTGTTTTGCTTCATAAGACCCAGCTTCATTTCTTTTTGCTAGAAATGTCTACTCTAGCTGTGTCAAGGGAACCCATCTCACTAATTAATTCCTCCAAGAGTATGTTATTGATTATCTTACCCAAAATGGTCCAACTTCATTTCAGTTCTATTATGTGATATATTTTCTTCATAGATCTAAGTGAAGGATGCAATTCATTTTGCTTTATTTAAAGTACTGGATAATGTGTACTCAGCATTTATTAAGTACTAAGTATTTTCAATATTGCAGAAATTATTTGGATGAAAAATTCAAGAGGTGTAGGCTATTCTATTTCTGCTTTAGCATAAGACAGTAAACTGAGGTCCACAGAATTTAAGAAAGTTGTTTATATTGTACAGTAACCAAGTCCTCTTCTTCACTACTGGGCTGTCATCTCTGCCACTTCTGTCCTGTCTCCTCAGATTGTATGCTACTGAGGGCATTGACCCCTCCTGACCACAAAGCTACTTCTTGAGCTACTGGAGCAGTATGTGCTGCACACTACAAGCTTAGACAATTGTTGGAGAAGTTAATGGGAGGGAAGAAGGTCCCTCAAAGTTTTCAGGAGAAAGTGAAGGTGTAACCCTTGGGAAGAAATCACAGGAGTAGAAGTGGGGACAGGGAGTAAGAACTCTTTCTGGATTCAGCTTGTGTTTGGGGGGCTTTTGCTTAGTTGTTTCTTAGTTCTGTCTAAAACACTTACTTGAACATGCCTTATATTAATCAGCACTATTAACACTTTCCCTACCTGGTTTTCATTTCATCTGACTAGAGCTATGCAGCCAATCACAGAAGAGTAGACTTTTTTATTAGCTTTGGACAGGGAATGAACATCCAGATTTATTAAGGACTGCAGAAATTAAACACCAAAAAAATAAAACTGCCAATCAGCAAATGAGTTAATAAAATAGACACTTCTCAAAAGAAGACTCACAAATGGGCAGCAACTATATTTTTTTTAAGTATTCAACATCCCTATTCATGAGGGAAATGCAAATCAAAACTATTTTGAGATACCACTTCACCCCAGTAAGAATAGCTATGATCATGAATTCTGACAACAAATATTAGAGAGAATGTGGTGAAAGAGGAACCCTTATTCACTGCTAGGAGGAACAAAAATCAACACAGCCATATGGAAATGAGAATGGAGATTCCTCAAGAAATTAAAGCACACTACAATGTGATCCAGCTATTGCAATTCCAGGCTATATATGCAAAGGACTCCATACCCTACCTCTACAGAGGTATCTGTCTGCACAAGGGTATAGGACAAGGTAGATATCTATCAAAAGATGAATAGACAATGAAAATGCTATACATGTCCAAAATGGAATGGTATTCAGATATGAGGAAAGATGAAATTATGAAATCTGCAGTAAAATAAGTGGACTTGTAAACTATAGTATTAAGAGAGGTGGGGCAAATTCAGAATGAAATAAAGCTATTTGTTCTAATTTATATGTGGATTCTAGCACATAAATATGTACATGCACACAAAGGTATGACTAGGTACAGCATAAGATTTAGTAAGGACACTAATGGGGGTAATATTACATGATGAAGCAGGATAGGATGTGGACAAAAGGACATTTAAATCATGAAAGAAGATATAAAGCTGATAAGGTTACTTTTTTCTTTATAGTTTCAACATTGTCATAGCTTCTTTTTCTTTTTTTCTGATGGATAAGGAATAGAAATTTAACTGATAATGAAAGTATATGGCCTCCAAAGTTGTTCCATTCTTTTACAATGGCCATTGTGATTATATAGAAACTTACTGAGATGTATGGATTCTGGAACTGGATAAGTTTTTGAGTGGCTTTCTTTGAAAAAAAATTGCTGTGTTATAATGTTATTTGTGAATTTATTAGGATAGAATTATTTAAAAAATTGTGTCATGAGACCATGTAATCTCAGACCAGATCAAATTCTAGCATCAAGAGAGGAGTTGTCCTCTCATCTTATCCCTAGTAGAAAAAAAACTATTGGCAATTGATACCTCCTAAGAGGAGAGTCAGTATTTAAGAGTATACTTGGCACCTGTTTATCCTTAGACTGGCTTGGGTGGAGAATTGTCTGTGTTTATGTTGTAAATATTCCCAACCTCAGCTGACTTAAGTCTACCAAAGTAACACCACAAAGGACATTATCTCTTCACAATGCAAGACGGTTCTTGTGTGGTACTGTACCTCCTACAAGGTGACATTGCAAATAATCCTGGGAATTCAATTGAATGGTATATAACATGGGTGAAAACTGCAAATTAATTAATTAATGTAGTTATTAGTAAGTATAAACTGCAATATTAGGCCGGCAGAGTGGCCGACTGAGTAGCCGGCGGCTTGGCAGAGGAGCAGGCGGCCTGGCCTGAGTGCCTTACCTTCCAGACTTCTCCAGAGGTCTTTCTCCTTCTGTGTCTCCAGGAGGAAAAAGGAAAGAGTCTCTGTGTGTGTGGAATTCCTGCTGATCTGAGGAAGTCCTGCCTTCCTATACTCTTTCTGCCCAGCTAATTGGCCATAAGCAACTTTTATTAACCAATCAAGAGAATGCCTCAGAAGGGGCGGTAACCAGATCTTAGCATTGAATTCAATGTATCAGAAACAATATTAGACCTTCTCTCAACACATGGGCATATCAATTCCAAGCATGGTGCTTGGTGCACAGTGCCTGGTACGTGGGACTTGTTGCACAATGAATAATAGTCCCTTCTTTTTAAATATAACCAAGTCTAGAGACTGAAAATCTGTCTCAAAACTGACAGGAGACTTTTAGTCTCTTAAAACAAACAATATTGGTCTTCCTCCACTATAATATTATCTAAACATAGTTTACTAGGTTTTCATTTTATGTGACAAAAAATCTTTGTAGTCAATCATAGAAAGAACAAAACAAGTGCAAAGTGATAACTTTGGCTTTGGTGCCTTTTTACTTTATAGACAGAATGACTCTTGCAGAGTATTTTGTCTCATAACATGTCAGAGTTAGACCTTAAATGTGAATTTACAAAGTTCTAAATATAGATCCCTTAAATCTATATTTAGAACTTTGTAAATCTAAAATAGGATTGAAGGGTTTTAGTAAAAATATATACCATACTCAAGTATTATACAAGTTGTAAAACATCTGAGTATATAAAATTATAAGTTATTTACACAGACATATGTATCCTCTGTGTATATATATAAATACACATATATACATGCTGATATAAAAGTAAATAAATTAATATACCATTAATGTTTGACACCACTTTTTATGCAAACATTAATAAATAATTTTGGATAATATACTGAGACATAATTATTGGATCACTTCATTTGCTTATACCTTTATTCATTAATTATCTGGATCACTCATGTATCAATCTTTATGGATTATCTAACATATATCAGATAATCTTCTGGTCAAGAAAATACATAGAAATAAATAGCAGAGCCTATGAAGTGATGACAATAACTTATTCCTGGGGTAGATAAGATATAAGTACGAAGGGAAAAGGACAAGACATAACAATAAAATAAGGATACAATATCTTACCATTTCAGGGTCAATGAAACAGTGAGTTTAGACAAGATTGGGTAAAGGTATAGAAAACCATTTCAATTGTTTCCTTAGTTGCTTTCTAGGATTCAGTTAGGACCAGCTGTCTAGGGATTCAGTGTAGGACCAGCAGGCTGCAGGTCTTTCTCAGCAGTACAGCTTGTGGCCTGTAGATGGCAGGAATGACTTGCTGTTCTGATGTCTCTTACCAACACCTGTTGAAGGCAACCTTAAGCTCAGTGCAGCAGCAGTCTAGCTATTTGCCCACCCAAGAGCAGAGCTGCATATTTATTTTCTTGGTTCATCTTAAAACCTTGTGATGCAACACATTTTTCATGTCAGAGACTTTTAACATTTCTGAACATTTTGTGAGTACAGCTCATAAGTGTATGCACAAGAAGGGCTTTAATGTGAATGACTTCTGATCTTGAGATGTAAATAAAGAATTATACACACACACACACACACACACACACACACACACACTAAACAGTCGATACTGTGGAAAAAAGTAGGTAAATTAGAAACAGAGGTCACCAACCCTAAACACAAATGTGCCTGCTAAGCACAGTCTTTGTAACATGTAACCACTCTCAACTCTAGAAGAGGGTAATCTGTTGGCACCTTGGCCCTAATGCTGGAATTATACAAGCCAAATAAGTGTTTATTGCTTTATATTACATTCAAGCTGCCACAACAGGTGATAGGGAATTCATACTTGAATAAGCATAAAACCTGGACATTGAACCATACAATTTTTGAGAGAATAATAATACAGGTAAAATATTTTGTAGAAAATCAAGCTATAAAGTCACAAATGATGATGCATGTCTGTAATCCCAGGACTCTGGAGGCTGAGGCATGAGGCTTGGTGGGAGTTTGAAGCTAACCTGGGCTACACAGGGCTATAGAGTGAGATCTAGGTTCACCTGGCCACAGAATAACATTTCATCTTGAGAAAAATTCACTCTTTTCCAACCCCCAACCAAGAAAGACATTCAAAGAAGTGATTATGAGACCAGTGGTTTGAAGGATATTATATTCAACAATGACAGGATTATTTTTTAAAATATGAAATAAGAATTGTGGGATTGTAGAGAAACTCCAAAGAAGTTGTTAGGGGGAAGCACTCTAAACAATTGGATCACTTTGGACAAAGTTAAATTTTTATACCTCATTTGTAATCTCACAGAATTGCACACTCCAATCACAGATAGAAGTGCATATAACAGTGGAAGTAAATTTAGATTTCACAAGCAAAAATCCATGTAATCCAGAAGTAAATGCATCCATATCCCCTATGCATATAATTTGCTCTGTGTAACTTACAACACTTTAAAATATTTGTATTTGTCAGTTTTATGGTTTTTAATATATGGTTATTGTAATAGCAATTAGAAAGTTCAGAAAATCAGTTTGTAATGGAAATAACCCACAATCCCATTTTTCTGATAAAATAACACATGATATTTCAGAGTTTAAAAATCCTTAATGATTAAATAACTATTCCAATATCACAATGTCTATATTTATTAAAATGTGACTAAGATTGGACTAAAGTTATTGACATATAAAACCAGTCATGAGGATCTTGACATTTTAATGTCTTGTTAAAATTTATAGGCAATCAATGAAAATGATTTCCATTTTGAAACAAGAAAAGGAGCGTAATTTCAGTTGTGGGCTTTGTAACTAACAGATTTGTATTATAGTCAGACCTAAAATAAATTATCAGGTAGTTCCCTCTCTGTTGGTGACTCTACTTCCTTTTCTGTTGCTCTCGGTGAATAGAAGAGAACTACGTGCTGGACCTTGGTCATGCTGACCATTTAGAGAAGGTAATGTTTTCCCAATAAGAATGTTGAGTGAATTCTTATATTATTGTCACTCAAGAACCTCAGACATATCACAATAGTCTAGAATTTGCAACCATCAAAAATAATGGTGATTTGAAATATACATCGTATTGTCAGGGAGGTGTAGAACGCTGTGGGATGTTCATTTAGATTCTTGTTTTCTACTCAATATGTATCAGTGGCAACTCACCCAGCGGTGGAAATAGAAATTCTTTAAATATTGTCAAATATGCACTGTGAGGTAAACATCACCTCAATATTGAACCACTTCCCTAAGTCTCTTTAATAATGATATAGAAGAATGGGAAATGTCTCAGTATATTTAGACTGAGTGCTATGGACTATGACTCTGAAATACCCTACAGCATTGATTAGCTTTATTCAATTACAGAAACACAACCCTTCTCTGAGCTTGTTGGCTGAGGTTCTTGCAAGTCACAGATACAGAAGTCCATACCTTAGTGTCTTTTATCCATGAAGCTCAGGGGAGCTATGACCATCTATGTTTCTATATGTCTATTATGTGGCTTTCTATGAACTATGAGGGATTTACCACAGTCTTCCTGTGATTGTCAATCTTTATTGTTTACTAGATTTGGAATCACCTAGGAGACACTTCCATGGTTGTGTCTCTGAGGTTGTGTCCAGAGAAAATTAACTCAGGAGAGGATATATATTTTGAATGTGAGCTGGATTAGCAGACACAATGGACAGAAAAAAAATGAGACAGTAAGTTTGAGCATCAGGATTTATTGCTCTCTATTTCGTAATTGTGCATTCAATAAGACTAACTGTCTTACACTCCAGTTCTAACAGCTAGTACCATTCTTGATTCATTATTTCCCACCCATGTTGGTCTATATATGGCAAGTTACTTTTATCATGCATTTTGTCACAATAGAAAAACAAGTAATATGGAAGTTGGTAGCAAGAAGTAGGGCTTCTGCTATGATAAATCTGATCATATGATTCTTAGGTCTTTATAACTGGTTCATATGAATGATATGCAAGAATCTAAAGCAGTGTCTTAGAGAAGCACTGTAGTGCTATAGGCAGAATATGATGGGTCATTCTGGTGGAATCACCAAAAGTCAGAATGTCCATAGGAATGTGGACAGTAACGAGGATACACATGACATTTCACAGGAGAACAAAGACTATATCAGGTATTGGGTCAGAGACCATTTGCATTAGAGTCTTCAAATAATTTAGCTGCATGATTCTTTTGTCCTGAGTACTTCAGTGAGACTGAGTTCAAGTGTAATAGATTAAACAAATAGATTAAAACAAATTTTTAAATGATTGCTGTAAGCAATGAAGGTACATAGAATGTAGATGTAATTGTTAGATAGATTAACACAATTAAGGAAAAAAAAAATCTCATACTGTGTTAGGAGCATACGTGGAAGTTGGGCAAAGGTATCCTCAAGGAAGGACCCTATCAAACAAACCACTGGATTCTAAAAATACAAATCCATTGAAAATATAAAGACAGATCTGTGCTTGCATTCCCTGCCCCAAAATCTCTCTAAGGAGTATTTTTTCCTTAGTGCCAACCAGCAAGTTACAAAGGTCACTAGAATTGTGGTAGGAAAGGATAGACTGAGTTTCTATTTGGAAGCAGAATTGGAAGTGTCATCCTCATGTTTTTCCACTTTGTATGTTTTTCCAATTTGTATGGCTTTCCACTCATACGAAATATAAAAATGGGAGAGGAACAATGGTACAGGTGTTCACTGTGGGCAGCATGTTAAAAGGTCAGATCTCCTGCAAGCAGGTCCGAGATGTCATTGCATAAAGATGTGAGAGTATAGCATAAGTTTCAGTGGAGACCCTAAGATGTTGGTGATGGAAAGACCAAGTTGTTAAGGACTGACTTCAGATGCTATTCTTCATTGTCACCGTGACTGAATTTGGTGTGTCTTTTAAGGCATTTACACAAATGTTTAACTGAGGAAGGAAAACCATAATGAACATGGATGACATTGTCTCATGATCTAGAGTCTGATATTGTATAAACAGGAAAATGCAAAAAGCCAAATCAACACCAGCATTCTTTTCTCTCTATTTCTTGACTAGATACAATGTAGTCAGCTACCTCATGCACCTACTACTACAGCTAAAGTGATTCTCATCATTTCTGCTTCTAGCCACAATGGACCATACTCTCAAACTGTGAACCAATATAGATCTTTCCCTTTTGAAATTGCCTTTTCAAGGGTTTTATCACAGCAGTGAGATAAGTAGCTACTAAGTCACAAAGCATGTAGCAACCTAACTGACCCAAGTAGAACTTTGTTCTGAGTCCTAAGGACTTTGACTTCTTGCTGATTGTTTATTTCACTCCAAGGTACTTGAGTGACTAACCAGCACCTCCTGTAGAAAAAAATATGGCTAATTAAACTATTTAACCAGTATTTATATTATTATTAATTGGTTTGGCAGTTGTTAATATTTAACCATCCATTATAAATGAGCACACACAGACACCATGTGGATTTTAACAAGCCTTGGCCTGAATTGTGCAATCCTAGCCCATCTAAGCTAGCTCTTAATTCTATTACCCAAATAAGACCCCATATATACATACGTCCCCTTGGACAGCCATTCTCCATGATATGCCGATGTTCCTGGACATGTGGAATGAGGTTCTTTTCTCTAACCCATGGTGTGTGCCTCCTTCCTGGTGCTCCTGGCTGGCATGGCTTAATTCTCTGTCTAAAGCTCAGGCTTCGTATTCTAACACTACACCATCAACCTCCCTTAGTGTGTAATTTCTGGCTAGCCTCCTGTCATCATTCTTCATATTATCGTAATACTTAGGAACTTGAATCCATATGTACTCAACCAGAAGTTTTATATATAAACACAGGTTGGGGGTCGGGGGAGTGGAAAGATTTTTTTTTTTCAAAAAAAAAAAAAAGAGAAAGAATGTTGCGAATATCTCTGTAAAATGGTAGGAATTCTTATTTTATCTACTCCTTAATAATTATAAAAATTATAAATTATTTTGACTTATTATTACTCATTGAACTTACAATTCTGACCATAAGCAAAGGACTGGGGCCATATAAAACTCCAAGGCAACTTTTCATCGTGACTGTTGTGATTCCTAATCCTGACTGAATTTCAGATAAATATATAATCTTGCCATCAAGATTCACCTCATTTTAACCTTTCTAAAACTACAACTTCCCTTTCCCAAAATGGCCTTATTTTATTATCCAATAATTCTATTGGATTTGGACACCAGGTTCAGAAGAAGCATGAGTTCACCAGAAGTCTGGACTGTACAGAGATAGCATATCTGAACAAAAGAAATAGTTTACTCATTGTAGTTTGGGAGTTTATAGAATGGCTGGGATCTAGATAATACTTTTTAGATATTCAATAGTCTCTTTTCTATACTTTGCTTTTTGATATAATTTATTTTTTATTTCTTCAAGTTATATCTCAATCACAATCCCCTCCCTACTCCCCCCTCCAGTCCCACCCTTCCACCCTCTTCCCCCTCAACCCCTCATCCTCTTCCCCCTTTTTTTTAGTTTAAGGTATATCTTTTCCCCCCAAGCAGCTCCCCCTTTCAGTCCAACAAATGGTTCTTTCTCTTATAACAATAAATACAATACAATACAACAGAAATAAATAGGCCACAATTATGAGAGTTATATGGCTTAGCATATATTCCTAATGTCCAGTCCATATGTATTTGGCACCTGACTTTACCATTATACTATCTAACCATCTCCATGAGTTTAAAATTCTATATCCAACTCAGCTTTCATACTAACTTGCATCACAATTTTAAAAACATTTTCTTAGATCCAGAACACACTCTTGATTTCTAAACAACTCAAAATTTAACTATGAGACTCTAACTATCTATTCTTCAACCACCTCAGAGACCTGAGAGTGATAAATATATCTGATTATATAGGAAGTGCAGGGCTCGCAGTTTCCAAAATTATACTTTTCTATATTATAACCTTACTCTCCATAAGTTGTACATCTGGATGCAAAAATTTCATAAAGGCTAACAATAAGAATTTTATTATACACTGAATTTGAACAAAATGCTTCAGGGATAAGACCATTGAAACACATTATATTATCATGAGAACTCTTGTATTTATTATGATGACTGCAAAATTACTGGGTAACAAGAGAGAAGACACAGCATCATGTGTTAAGCAGTATGTCATGAAAATGAATTACTGAGATAAAGTCAACATTATAGGGAAAAAGGTAAAATCTCATGATGACTTCAAGTCTGCCTTTTTTATCCAAGTCTTTTGCAGACAATAAATCTATTGTTCCTGGTTGGCTTTACAATCTTCCCTTTTTCATTTGTTTCACAGGAGAGAAGGCTCTTCCCTTTACAGATGTAATAATGTCACCATCCATATGGCTTGTGGTCAAATTGTCAGAATAGAAAGTTAATTTATTTATTAGCATTATCTCCATTATTCTTTTGATCATTTGGAGGGCTATGTCTATTTATCCAGGTGAAAAATAACATCCTATGATTCCAACATATGTATGCTATGAGTTATGGGTGGAGTTGTGATAAAGAGCTTCATGGAAGGAAATTGATGGGTGAGATGAGTGACTCTTAGTGTCCCGGGGGTGGCTCTTCTTCATAGAGAAGGAGATGTAGCAGATTAGTCAAACATTCATTAACATTATTTCAGATTTACCTCCCAAGTCTTGAATCTTCTTCACGTAAGTTTGAGCTTAATGTGCTGTGTCTATACACAAGGTATACCCATGCCAGTATTTGTTATTGAAGTGCTGCATTGTGATTTGTGTACATGTGCTTGGGGGATGCCAGTGTATTCACTCATGTTATGGACTGAATGGGAAGAACTTTCCCAAGTTGAATTCTCTCAGTGGAGGAGACATAATCTAGCATTTGACTACAAGTAGTATCATGAATCATGACAGAAACCACTGAAAGGAGCACAAAAATGAAACAGGGAAGGGAAAGAAGCTGAATTTCTACTGGTCTTTTGATAAACTGAAATCAAAGCCATGATTGCACATGTAAGGGTTGTGATTAGGTAGAAATACATCTGTAAAACCCGGTGCAGTCATATTGCTATGGAGTCTGATGTTCAGTAAGGAGAGAAAGCAGGGAATATATCTGCGTAGAAATATTTTATTTTACTAAGAAAATGTGTTTAGGACCAAAGAGTATCCTCAGCCTATAATGAACTATCAAAGGAATGTCACATATGCATTAGTATCCCTGCCTCAGGGTCATTGCCTGTAAGCTGCTCATAAAAAAAAAAAGTGGTCATGGTACAAATGTGATGTGGATTCAAAAACAGAGCAGTTGGGTTTCTCTTTCGATTATCTCTTTCTGTGAGCTCTGGCAGGTTTATTCCTACAGCACCACAGAAGCTAACCCAAAACACACTAACAGGTGCACTATTGGCACAGTTTTTGAATTTAATCCAGCTTGCTGGGGACTTCTGGATCTTTATTGAGCCTACCTCAAGTTTGTCTTGTCTTGTGGATGATTAAGCAATATACTTATCAACTAGGTGCCATTAAAAAAATACTTGGAGATTGCTCCCATGAGCATCAAGTATTTGGCACAAATTATGAGGCGTCATCCTGGTTTGCCCCATGCTCAGTCTGAGACAGCCCAGGAAGACAATCACAAATGTTTGCAATGGGAGACCACTAGAACATACAGGAGAGTAAGGTCCAGAGAGATACAGGAAATACCAGCAAAGGCCAATATAATAAATAACTAAAAAGAGAAGCAACATTTTCTGAATGCTAATTATTTCTTTTTCAGTCTCTATAGGCTTCCCAGAAGGTGGGGGGGAGTCAAGTAGCATTTTCTCTGTGTTTAGGATTTCCCTCTGAGACTATCATTGCTTTGGGCAAATGTATTCATGTGAAGAATCATTTTTCTTCATGTCTGAGACTGTAATAAATGTCCACTCTGTTTTTTTTTTTGGCAGATGCAGCTAGTACTGCAGACCCACCATTACTGAAATTAAAATTATATATGTTAGGAACCTCAATCATTTTTTTCAAAGGACAACTAAGATATCTCTGGACATACAATAAATTCTCTCTACCTCTTTGCTCTGGGTCTCTGTCCACCAAACAAAAGTACGGCTTGCATTTGTTCTTTTTCTTTGAAATTTTAAAAGAAATAAATATTAAAAATAGTTCTAGCATTATTAATTTCCTTCAAATTTGGCATTCTCTATAACCCTTCCTAAAGCCAGACATTCAGTATACAAAATTTAAAGTCTTTAAGATCTGCTTAGTGGAGCCTCTGAGCCATTTAATAAATAGCCCTTACATTTGCATAGGAATCATAGGCTCCTGGAGCAGAAAGTAAGCTTAAGCAAAAATCACAAGAAATACTTCATTTTATAGGTGAGAAAAATGAGAACCAGGGAGAGAAAGTGATTTCCCTCAAGCCATGCATGCAGTTTGTGGTAGAGATAACACCATATTTGAGAGTGCTGAAACCAGTTCTAATATTTTAGTAGTACTTAACAGCTACATATTTAATCATAGTGAAATTATTATACTGTACATTCTGGTACTAAACCTTTGCCCATTGTCTCAGTAATGAAACTGTTAATGAGATGACAAATTGTTGCAGAATATTTGATCATATTGTGAACCCCAAGTTTGTGAGTTGAAAAATATGTTTCTAATTACGATATGGCTCAGTCTTTAATTCAAGAACTTTGCTTATTGTAAACAAATGGTTATGTTGTGGCTCGGCCCTAAAACACACCTTTAATCCAAGAGCTTTCTGTATACATGATTAAATAAAGTTAACCTTAGGTCTAGAGGCAGAATAAAAAACCAGCTGACAGGGATTAAACTGAAAGGAGAGACATTGGCTGAGAGGTATATAGATAGCATGGAGGAGTTGGGAGTTCTTCCTTCAGAGTTTTTCTTCCTTTGAGTTTTCTCCTCCCAAAAGTTTTCTCCTTCAAGGCTTCTTCCTGTAGGTTATTCTGAGCTTTATAGCTTTAAGGGCTTTGGGCTTTTGGGATGTTGGTGGAATAGGAAGTTCACCTGGATGCTTTCTCTGCCTCTCTGATTTAGCAGGTTTTCAACCCAGCATCAGGCTCCTGAGTACTCATTGGTAAAATGAAATTACTGGGATATTTTAGTTTCTTTTTTAAACAACAACAAATTATGTAGGGAGTAAACTGTTAGTATGATTATTATCAGGATTCACTGGGATTGGATTGTGTGTTTAAATTCCAGACCCATTGTGTATTACCTTTATTATCTTGAGTGATAGTTCAGCAATTCCTTTTTTCTTTGATAAGGAATAGCAGTTATGTTTGTCAGTATTGTTAAAAGGTTTGCATGAAATTAGTTACTCAGATAGAATGGGAGTGAGCATACTGGAAGTGCACAAATAGGAGAATCCCAGGAACCCATGCTAAAAGTTTACAATCAATTGCTTTTATCAAGGACTTAACACAGATACATCAGACCAATTGTCCTTGACTGATAAATTCTTCTCACAGTCCTTATTCTTTTTGTGATTACCATGAGGCACCAAGAGACTGTTACATTGATTGCAAAGACTTTGAACATCTTTGTTCTTTGTGATAATGATCACTCATAGCAACTGTAACAATTTCCTGTTGTGATTTGATTTCCCATGTTCATGTCCACAAGGGAAGATGATTCAGTAATAGATATGAACATCTCTGGACAGCAAGATGATTATACCTTCATTGTATGTTGACAATATGACACTCCACACGTGGGTGTTGGTATTGTTATACATTAGTCACTTTCATGGTGCCTCACCTTATTTGAATGCTGTTAATACAGGTGGATCTGTGAGAATCATGTCCAACTAAGTTCTTTCTCACAAGACATTTCAACAGTGATAGATTTAGGTCTGTCTTGACTCATGTCTTACACTGCTATCTGTACCTTGAAAAAAACAAAACAAAAGAAAAATACTATTTTGTAACATATTAGTTTCCCTTGGAGGGAAACTTTTTTGTTTGTTTGTTTGTTTTTTTAGGTCAATATGCTAGTGGCTATTTTGGTGACCTTGGTGGTTGCAAGTTGGTGGTGTGACAATATGACAGAAAAGGAACAAACTGAATGCTAAAGAGACTGAGGTAGAAAGACACATGCCAGAATGAAAGGGCAAGTGACATGAAGATATTTATTGGCATGGAAGAAATATGAATCCCTGTTTGAGTAAATGGTCAATGAAATACTTATATTCCAATGATACATTTGAAGCCTTTATAGTCTTTGCAAATAACAGGCTCAAAAAGATAGAGAAGTTTTGTCACCAGACTCAAGAGATGAATGCTTTAGGTCTCTACTTTTTTGACATGATTCTGAATAGAGTTTCTATATGCAAAGCTTTAAATGAAACTAATTCATAGAAGTCAGAACTGATAATAAGAAATGCATGTAGAAGGGTATTTTATTGCCCCTATGATCTCTAGCATGTTTGGGAAAGTGTCTCTGTTGCAGTTGAATATTACAGTAAAGGATAGTTCGATGGGCATTTTGATATCATGGAAAGGCACTATTATTTAAAGGATCATTTTACATGTAGGCAAGGAACAATTTACAGACTATGGGACTTTGAACAATTGGCTGGATGATTACTATCAGAGAAAGTTGAATGATGCACTTTGGAGAAAGGTCGTTCTGAGAAGTTTTGTAGTATAAAGACTGTTTTTAAGTCATTGACAAGATCATTTGGTTGGAGTGCATAGTTTATGAACATATGAAATGCCTAATTCCTCTTTGTCTATTGGTAGAAGCACTATTAATAACTGAAAAAAAGAGAGGAGGGCGGAGGAGGAAGAGGGTGGGAGAGGGGAATCAGATGGGGAGGAATGAGGCGGTTGTGACTAGGATGTTACTTGAATAAATAAATTTTTAAAAATGTCTTTAAAAAGAAATGAAGATCCTGAGAACTGTAATCTTTGAGAAGATATTCACCAGACATCAATAAAGCTACAGGAATAGGCGATATGGATAAAAAGCTGGATATGCTTTTGTCTGAGGACTGAATTATGTCACCAAATCCTACAATGTGGCAGGAGACAAGTGACACCCAAGAGTTAGATTTTCACCTCTGCATTCACACTAAGGGTGATATGTGCCTGTACACACACACACACACACACACACACACACACACACACACACACACA
>CAJQZJ010034331.1:5021221-5069024 GCA_907164525.1 Lophiomys imhausi
ACACACACACACACACACACACACACACACACACACACACACACACACCCTTTCTTGTATATAGTAAATCATTTTTGTTACAATGAACTACTAATGATGGTAAACAATAAATAGAGGGAGTACTTGTGCAGTCAGCAATAAAGAAACAACAACCATAAGCCTCTTTGGGGATAACTGATATGCCAAAGATGGGACAATATTATTGCTACTATACACCCTGTTCTCCAGAATGTCCCAGATTTCAGTGACACAGGTGAGTATGCTAACAAATATGGCTGCATTCTCCAACCCAAAACTCACTGTAAAGTTGAGACTCTTTCTCTTGCAGGGAGTACTTTGAAGTTATCGAAGGCTACTTAGCTTTTGTATCTTTTTAAAACAATATTTATTTATTACTTCAGGTTACATCTCCATCACCGTGTCCTCTTTTCACCCCTCCCAGTCCCACCCTCCCACCCTCTGCCCCCTATCCCTTCCATCCTACTCCTCTGGAGTGGAGTATCCCTATGTAACAGTGCCCCGCCCCAGTTCAGTGGTCATATGACAGCCAAGAGCCTCCTCATACACTGGGGGCCTACAAGGCAGCACCACTAGGGCAAAGTGTCTCATTTACAGGAAAAAAAGTCTATGTTCAGATTCCCTTTGCTGCATTCATTGTAGTATAGTTATCTTGTACTATATGGCTAAAATCCAATTATAAGTGAACAGATGCCATGTGTATCCTTCTGAGCCTGGGTTAACTCACTCAGGATGAGGTTCTCTAGTTCCATCTATTTGGCTGCAAATTGCATGATTTCCTTGTTTCTGATGGCTGAGTAGTATTCCATTGTGTAGATGTACCACAGTTTTTTAATCCATTCCTCAGTTGAGGGACGTCAGGGTTGTTTCCAGTTTCTAGCTATTACAAATAAGGCTGATATGAACACAGATGAGAAAACTTCCTTGTGATTTGGTGAAGAATCATTTGGATGTATACCCAGAAGTGGTATGGCTGGGTCTTGAGGTAGAGCAATTCCAAGTTTTCTAAGATATCGCCAGACTGATTTTCATGCGCTTGTACAAGCTTGCACCTTCACCAGCAATGGAGGAGTGTTTCCCTTTCTCCACAACCTTGCCACCATGTGCTGTCATTTGGGATTTTGATCTTAGTCATTCTGACAGGTGTGAGATGGAATCTCAGAGTCATCTTGAGTTGCATTTCTCTGATGATTAAGAATGCTGAGCATTTCTTCAACTGTCTTTCAGCCATTAGGGATTCCTCGTTTGTGAATTCTCTGATTAGCACTGTTCCCCATTTTTTGATTGGATTTTATGGTTTCTTGGAATTTAATTTCTTGAGTTCTTTGTAAATTTTGGATATTTTAGCTTTTGTATCTTGTACCTCTAATATTGATGGACAAATAACTGTCTATAAAGAAATATCTTACAACTGGGGAATAGCAGGTGAGGGGGATAATCCTGAGGCTTGTACTAGAAGGTTCTGTAGAAGGTTTTCAGAGACAATGAAAGATTGAAAAGACATATTAGATTTCCAGGCAAAGAAAAGCAAATTGGAGCAGGAAATATACAAAATGAATAAAATCTTTCAAGACATGAAACTGGAAATGGAAACAATAAAGAAAACACAGTCAGAGTTAAAAGTGGAAGTGGAGAATCAAGAGAAGAGAACAGGAACTATGGATTTGAGTACCAAAAATAGGATACAAGAGATGGAAGACAGGATCTCAGGCATGGAACATTTGATGGAAGAAATCAGTACAACATCCAAAGAAAATGAGAAGGCTAAAAAAGTTCTCACCCATAACATCCAAGAAAACAAGGATTCAATGAAAAGATGGAACCTAAGAATTATAGGCATAGAGGAAAGAGAAGACTCCAGACTCCAAGGTCCAGGAAACATTTTCAAAAAAATTATAGAAGAAAACTTCCCAAACCTAAAGAATGAGTTTCCAATAAATTTCCAAGAGGCTTACAGAACACCAAAAGAATAGATCAGAAAAGAAACTCCTCTTGCCATATAATAGTTGAAACTCCAAATGTAAGAACAAAGAAAAAATATTAAAAGCTGTAAGAGAAAAAGGTCAAGTAACATATAATGGCAGACCAATGGAATTACACCTGACTTCTCCTTAGAAACTCTAAAAGCTAGAAGGGCCTGGACAGATGTCCTACAAGCCCTGAGAGAACATAGGTGCTCAGCCAGACTACTATACCCAGCAAGACTCTCTATCAACATAGATGGAGAAAACAAGATATTCCATGACAAAATCAAATTTAAACAATATCTACCCACAAACCCAGCCCTACAGAAGATCCTAGAAGGAAAATTCCAACACAGAGAAGATAACTACACCAAAGAAAGCAGAGGAAACAGAAAACTCCATGGCAACTAAACCAAAAGAAACACAGGACCACCACCTACACCAAAATAATGGGAAATAGCAACCCCTGGTCACTAATATCCATCAACATCAATGGACTCAACTCCCCAATAAAAAGACACAGGCTTACAGATTGGATCTGTAAACAAGACCCATCATTTTGCTGCATTCAAGAATCACATCTCACTAACAAAGATAGACATTATCTCAGAGTAAAGGGCTAGGAAATGGTTTTCCAAGCAAATGGACCCAGGAAGCAAGCTGGAGTAGCCATCCTAATATCAAACAAAATAGATTTCCAACTTAAGTTAATAAAAAAACACAGAGAAGGGCATTACATACTCGTTAAAGGAAATATTCATCAAGAGGAAATCTCAATATTGAACATCTATGCCCCAAAGACAAAGGGACCTACATTTGTAAAAGAAACACTTCTAAAATTTAAATCACACATTGATCCCCCGACATTAGTAGTGGGAGACTTCAACACCCCACTCACAACAATGGACAGATCATCATGACAGAAACCAAACAGAGAAATAATGAGTCTAATAGAGGTCATGAAACAAATGGACCTAACAGATATTTACAGAACATTTCACCCAAACACAAAAGAATACACCTTCTTCTCAACAACACACAGAACCTTCTCCAAAATCGACCATATAGTCAGACACAAATATAGCCTCAAGAATACAGGAAAATGGAAATAATCCTTGTATCTTATCAGACCACCATGGAATAAAGCTGGACTTCAACAGCAACAGAATCAACGGAAAGCCTACACATACATGGAGATTGAACAACTTTTTACTAGATGACTACTGGGTCAGGGAAGAAATAAAGAAGGAAATCAAAGACTTTTTAAAATCCAATGAAAATGAAAGCACAACATACCCAAACCTATGGGACTCAATGAAAGCTGTGCTATCAGGAAAGTTCATAGCACTAACTGCCTTCAAAAAGAAAATTAATTCTTTTTAAATTTCTGTTTCCTCTGCCATCAAAAGTATCATACACTATGATCAAGTAGGCTTCATCCCAGGAATGCAGGGATGGTTCAACATATGAAAATCCATCAATGTAATTCACCATATAAACAAGATGAATGAAAAAAACGACTTGATTTTTTTTTTTTTACTAGATGCAAAAAAAGCATTTGACAAAATCCAACACCCCTTCATGCTAAAAGTTCTGGAGATAATGGGCATACAAGGACCATGTTTAGCTCATATTAGCGAATTAACAGATAAACTGGATGAATAGGGAAAAAAAAAAAAAGCAAACACTCCCAAGAGGAGCAGAAGGCAGGAAATCATCAAACTTAGGGCTGAATCAACAACTTAGAAACAAAAAGAACTATACAAAGAATCAATGAAACCAAGAGTTGTTTCTTCAAGAAAATGAACAAGCCGGGCAGTGGTGGCACACGCCTTTAATCCCAGCACTTGGGAGGCAGAGGCAGGTGGATCTTTGCGAGTTCGAAGCCAGCCTGGTCTACAAATTGCGTCCAGGACAGCCAGGGCTACACAGAGAAACCCTGTCTCAAAAAAAACCAAAAAAAAAAAAAAAGAAAATGAACAAAATAGACAAACCCTTAGCCAAATTAGCTAAAACACACAGGGAAAAACCCAAATCAACAAAATTAGAAATGAAAAGAGAGAAATATCAACAGACATTGAGGAAATCCAGAGAATATTTAGGTCTTTCTTTAAAAATCTATACTCCACCAAATATGAAAACTTAACAAAATGGACAATTTTCTTGATAGATTCCACCTACCAAAGCAAAATCAAGATCAGGTTAACAGATTAAAAAGCCCTATAACCCCTAGGGAAATAGAAACAGTCATTAAAAATCTCCCAAACAAACAAACAAACAAACAAACAAACAAACAAACAAAAAAGCCCAGGGCCAGATGGTGTCAGCACAGAATTCTACCAGACCTTCAAAGAATAACTAATACCAATACTCTTCAAACTTTCACAAAATAGAATCAGAAAGAACACTGCCAAACTCATTCTATGAGGCCACAGGCACCCTTATTCCTAAACCACACAAAGACCCAACAAAGAAAGAGAACTTCAGACCAATCTCCCTCATGAACATAGATGCAAAAATACTTAATAAAATACTAGCACACCAAATCCAAGAACACATCAAAAGTATCATACACTATGATCAAGTAGGCTTCATCCCAGGAAGGCAGGGATGGTTCAACATATGAAAATCCATCAACGTAATTCACCATATAAACAAGATGAATGAAAAAAACGACTTGATTTTTTTTTTCACTAGATGCGAAAAAAGCATTTGACAAAATCCAATACCCTTCATGCTAAAAGTTCTGGAGATAATAGGCATATAAGGACCATGTTTAGAAATAATAAAGACAATATACAGCAGGCCAGTAGCCAACATCAAAGTAAATGGCGAGAAAGTTGAAGCATTTCCTCTAAACTCAGGGACAAGACAAGGATGTCCACTTTCACCATATCTCTTCAATACAGTACTTGACGTTCTTGCTAGAGCAATAAGACAACTAAAGGTGATCAAGGGGATACAAATTGGAAACGAAGAACTAAAATTATCCCTATTTGCAGACGATATGATAGTATATATAAGTGACCCCAAAAATTCCACCAGAGAACTCTTACAGCTGATACACAGCTTCAGCAAGGTGGCTGGATACAAAATTAATTTTAAAAAAATCAGAAGCCCTCCTTTATACAACAAATAAATGGGCTAAGAAAGAAATGAGGGAAACAATTCCCTTCACAATAGCCTCAAACTATATAAAATACCTGGGGATAACTCTAACCAAGCAAGTAAATGACCTGTACAACAAGAACTTCAAGCCCTTGAAGAAGGAAGTTGAAGAGACCATCAGAAGATGGAAAGATCTCCTATGCTCATGGATAGGTAGGATCAACATAATAAAAATTGCCATATATAGGTAAAAAGCAATATACAGATTCGATGCAATTCCTATAAAATACCAACACAATTCTTCATATATCTGGAAAAAGCTATTGTCAATTTCATATGGAACAACAAAAAAACCAAGAATAGCTAAATCAATCCTGTAAAAAAAAAAAATCTGGAGGTATCACCATCCCAGATTTCAAGCTGTACTACAGAGCAATAGTAATAAAAACATCATGGGACTGGTATAGAAACAGACCAGTAGATCAATGGAATCAAATTGAAGACTCAGAAATGAACCCACACACTTATGGTCACCTAATTTTTGACAAAGAAGTCAAAACTGCACAATGGAAAAAGGACAGCATCTTCAACAAATGGTGCTGGTCCAACTGGATGTCCACTTGTAAAAGAATGAAATTAAACCCATATTTATCACCTTGTACAAAACTTAATTACAAGTGGATCAAAGACCTTAACATAAGGCTGTTCACACTAAATCTACTGGAAGAAAAAGAGGGAAAAACCCTTGAACTCTGGCACAGGTGACAACTTTCTGAACAGAATACCAACAGCTCAGGATCTAAGACCAACAATCAATAAAAGGGACCACATGAAACTGAAAAGCTTCTGCAAGACAAAGACACTGTCATTCGAACAAAATGGCAGCCTACAGATTGGGAAAAAAATCTTCACCAACCCCACATCTGACAGAGGGCTAATATCCAAAATTTACAAAGAACTCAAGAAACTAAATGCCAAGAAACCAAATAATCCAATCAAAAATGGGGAAAAGAGCTAAACAGAGAATTCACAAAGGAGGAATTTCTAAAGGCTGAGAGACGCTTGAAGAAATGCTCAGCATCCTTAATCATCAGAGAAATGCAACCCAAGATGACTCTAAGATTCCATCTCCCACCTGTCAAAATGGCTAAGATCAAAAGCTCAAATGACAGCACATGCTGGCTAGGGTGTGCAGAAAGGGGAACCCTCCTCCACCGCTGGTGGGAGTGCAGGCTTGTGCAACCACTATGGAGGTCAGTATGGTGATATCTTAGAAGTCTTGGAATAGCTCTGCCTCCGGACCCAGCCATACCACTTCTGGGTATACATCCAAATGACTCCTCATTGAATCACAAGGAAGTTTCCTCATCTATGTTCATAGCAGCCTTATTTGTTATAGCTAGAAACTGGTAACAACTCAGATGACCCTCAACTGAAGAATGGATTAAAAAACTGTGGTACATCTACACAATGGAATACTACTTAGCTACCAGAAACAACAAAATTCTGCAATTTGCAGCCAAACAGATGGAAATAGAGAAGCTCATCCTGAGTGAGCTAACCCAGACTCAGAAGGATGCACATGGCATCTATTCACTTATAGTCAGATTTTAGCTATATAGTACAGGATATCTATATTACAACCAACGCACCTAAGGGAACATGGACATAGACTTTTTGTTTGTTTTCTCCCCCTGTCAATGAGACACTTTTCCCCAGTGGTACTGCCTTGTAGGCCCCCAGTGTATGAAGAGTCTCTTGGCCCTCGTATGAGTGCTGAACTGGGGTGGGGGTCTGTTATGTAGGGACTTGGGATGGAAGGGTTGAGGGGTAGATGGTGGGAGGGCGGGACTAGAAGGGTGGAAAGAGGACACTATGAGGGAGATGTAACCTGGAGCAATAAATAAATAAATTTATAAAAATATACATATTATTTTATAATATAACAACAAAACAATGATTAACAACTAAGAATGGGAAACAAACAGAAGGAAGCGATAAAGAAAAGGCTCGAAGAAATATATATAGACACTGAGACTCACCCTTCTCACAGTCAAGAATACCACAAAACCACAAAACTAGAAGCTATAATATGTATGCAAAAGATGTGTTGAGCAAAGTGAGAAAAATATGAAATAAAATAAAAAATAAGATAGATTCTTTAAAAAAGATAAGTCTTGGCATAATATTATTAGAAAAGTAACCTCCAAAGATGCTGTTGAGTTTGTTTTCTGCTGACCATCTATTGCTCGGCGTTAAGACTACTCTTTTTTTTTTTGGTTTTTGAGATAGGATTTCTCTGCAGCCCTCGGTGTCCTGGAACTCATTCTGTACACCAGATTGGCCTGAAGGGCCAATGGCCTACACAGAGATTCACCAACTTGTGAACCCTCGTTTGTAAGACCACTGCTCTAATGCCTGAGCTATAGGACCATGCCAGCTTACTCTTAAGAGTAATTTGTTTTCTCCAATGAGACTCCCTTGGAGAAAACTAAACTTTCACTTGCCATTTGAAAGCAGTTATCAATTGGAGATAGATTTTGGGTTAAGAGTGAACCCATGTGTCCATTTTTCCTTTCTGTTATAGAACCCCATTTTGTGCAGACCCATGTAAGCTCCGTGCTTGCTGCCTCAGTCTCTGTGAGTTCATAAGTAATCAGTCCTATTGATTTAGAGATCCCTGTCCCTTGGTGTCTTTTTTCCTCTTTGGCTTTCATACTTCTGCCTCCGTTTCCACAGGGATCCCTGAGCCCTGAAGGGAGAGAATTGATGGAGACATTCTGTTTCAGGTTGAGTGTCCCAAGGTCTCTCACTCTGCATATTTTCTGGCTGTAGGTCTTTATATTTGTTTCCTTCTTCTTCAGGATGAAACTTCTCTGCTGAACTGATCTCTGAGAATCATTTTATTGCTATTTTTTTAACAGCAATATTTGGTTTTGCCCTGGGTCCCTGGGATATCTAGTCTCAAGTGTTTGATCACCTAAGCAGAACTGAATATAAGTTTTATCGGATGGAATGGGCTTTAGGTAAATCAGATATATGTTGGTTACTCCCACAGCTTTTGTCACCATTACACTAGGATATCTTGCAGGCAATACATGATTTTAGATCAAAGAATTTGTGGCTGGGTTGGTGTTTACGTTTCTCCTTTCGTAGTGTGCAGAATACTTTCGTGTACCAAAGACACTAGCACATAGGAGTGAAGACTCTCTGGAGGTACCAGCTCGACTTCTCCATGTTTAATGAGCTGTGAAGGTGACATCAATGGAAACTTGCTGTCAGTTTGTTAGGCGTAGCCTATAGTCTTGGAAATAGCCTGGGTTGTTTGGGTTTCTGTTGGGAAATCTTTGGTTAACAACTAAATTAGATGTAACTGAATCTTAGTACTGAAAGTTTCATTTACTGACAAGAAAAAGCCATTTGGTGCTCTGTCTCTGCCATCATTTAGATCTTTTTGTGGTATTTTGGAAAAAAGGGCTCCATAGCCTCATAGGGACTGGCCCCATTCGGAGGTATGGTGAAACTGCAATTTAATTAATTATTGTAATTATTAGTAAGAATAAACTGTAAGATTAAGCAAGCGGAGCAGCCAGCAGCTTGGCAGAGGAGCAGGCGGCCTGGCCTGTGTGCCTTAACAGGTTGCCTGATTTATCTTGGGCAAAGAGCCCTGGGACTAAGGGTGGCCTATACCACCTGTAACCTAAACTCTGTTAATTAATATAAGTTGTTATATTAGGCCACTAGAATTACAAGCAGCTTGGCAGGAGCTTCGCCTGGGTTCTAGGGGAGTCCGGGAGTCTGGAAGTCCCAGGACTTCTTGGACTGAGGGCCTCTAAGCCGCCTCAGTTTTTTTTTCCAATAATTAAATATATCAAGACCTTTTAACATTTTAACACTTAGCCTTTAGCTGGGAAGACTCTCAATTAGCCACTATAAATTAACATGGATCACTTAATCCCAAACCACCATGGGCCTGTGATTACCTTACAGAATTCTCAAAGACATCTGTGTCCTTCTGTGTCTCCTGACAGAAAGGGAGGATTCCTGTCTAAAGTGCAGACTTCCTGTTCTAATCTCAGGAAGTCCCACCTTCCTATACTCTTTCTGCCCAGCTAGTTGGCTATAAGTGATTTTTATTAACCCATCAAGAGAATGCTTCAGAAGGGGTGGTAACCAGATCTCAGCATTGAATTCAACCTATCAGAAGCAATGATATTAGACCTTCCCTCAACAGTATGGCCTTGTTGAAGTAGTTGTGGCATTGTTGGAGGAAGTGTGTCACAGGGGCCTTTGAGGTCTAAAATTCTCAAGTCAGGTCTAAGCAACATTCACTTCCTGCTGCCTGCCAATTCTATTGTAGAACTTGTAGGTTCTTCTTTAGCACTATGTAGGCCTGCACACTGCCATGCTTCATGCCATGATGGTAACAGACTAAATCCTGGAACTATAAGCCAGCCCCAATTAACTGTTTTTCTTTAGAAGAGTTGCCATGTTCATGGTGTCTCTTATATGTATATATTTTATGAAGTTTCTACTGTATTAGGTTTCCATACTACCACTCAAATATCCTATAATTTTAGCTGTCTTTCCCATATTTCCTTCTTTGTTCCTCTCTCCTCTCCCCCTCCCCATCTGTTCATGATGATTCATTCTGTTTACCTTTCCTAGGGAAATCTATGTACTCTCCACTCCCACTAATCCCTTATTCTGTACCTAACCTCCGAAGTTCTGTGGATTGCAGCTTGGTTGTCATTGACTTAACAGATAATATCCATGTATAATCAAATATATACCATTTTATCTTTCTGAGTCTCAGTTAACTCACTCAGAATGATTTTTTTTCTTACTCCATCCATTATTCTGTGACTTTCATTTGTTCATTTTAATTTAATGGTTAAGTAATGGTCCATTGTGTAAATGGACCTCATTTCTTTTACCCATTCATATAATGAGGGGCATCTAGTTTGTTTCTAATTTCTGGGTATTATGAATAGAGGAACAATAAACATTTTTGAGCAAGTGTCTGTGTGGTAGGATGAAGAGTCCTCTGAATATATGCACAAAAGTTGTATAACTTGATCTGGAGATAGATCTATCCCCATATTCCTAAGTTATGTCTGCACCGATTTCCATAAGTAGCTGTTCAAACTTGCAGTCCCACACCAATAGAAGAGTATTCCCCTTACTCTGCATCCTCACCTGCAAGGGCATTTGTTTATTGACTTAGCTATTTGGAAGAGTATAAGATGAAATCTCAAAGTAGTTTCTATTAATATGTCCCTATGGTAAATGGCTAAGGATGATGAACATATTTAAAGTATTTCTCAGACTTTTGAGTTACCTCTTTGGTAATTATCTGTTTAGACTTATACTCCATTTTTAACTAAAGCATTTTTTCTTGATATCTAGTATTCTTTTGTTATTTGTGTATTCTGGATATTGACTCTCTATCAGATGTAGACTTGGTAATTTTTTTTTTTCACTTTTTGTATGCTGCTACTTTGTCTGAATGATGGTGACCTTTGTCATCATTTTCTTGAAGTCTCATTAATTGTTGATCTTAGTGCCTGTGCTAATAGTGTTCTGTTAAAAAAAAATTCTTTTCCTATGCCAATGAGTTCAAGGCTGTTTCACACTATTATGCTCATTGTATGTGGTTTTATGTTGTTTGATCCACTTGAAGTTGAATTTTGTGCAAGGTGATAATTATGGATATATTTGAATTCTTCTACATGCAGTCATTCGGTATGTCCAGAACCATTTGTTGAAAATGCTGTCTTATTTAAATTTATTTTTTATTTCTTCATTACATCTCAATAGCAATCCCCTCCCTACTCCCCCCTCCAGTCCCACCCTCCCACCTTCTTCCCCCTCAATCCCCCATCCCCTTCCTTTTTTTAAGTTTAAGGTATATCTTTTCCCCCCAACAGCTCCCCCATTCAGTCCAACAAATGGCTCTTTCTCTTATGACAATAAATACAATACAAAACAACATCAATAATTAGCCCACAATTATGAGAATTATATGGCTTAGCATACATTCCCAACATCCAGTCTATTTGTATTTGGCACCTGACTTTAACATTCTACTATCTAACCACCTCCATGAGTATAAAGTTCTATGTCCAACTCAGCTTTCATCCTAACTTGCATTACAATTTTAAAAACATCTTCTTAGATCCACAACACCCTCCTGATTCCTAAACAACTAAAAATTTAACTATGAGATTCTAGCTATCGGTCTTCAACCACCTCAGAGACCTGAGAGGGATAAATATATCTGGTTATACAGGAAATTCAGGGTCAGCAGTTTCCAAAACTAAGGAATGACATACCAGTGGCTACCTGGACAGTTCCCAATTTCTCTCCATACATTACAGCATCAATCTTCAGCAGTTTGGCCCCATTTCTCTGACAAACATTGATTCTAAAGCAGGAATTATGAAGAACTTGCCTACCCTGTCTTGGCAGAGCTAGTCTGTTGATTTAGAAGGAGGTAGCCTTCTAAGTATTGTCCTGTTTGGACAGCATTCTGTCTACAGTAGAAACAAGAGATTTTTCTTACCAAGAGATAGGCTTGCCACTAATTCAACTATCTCCAATTGGATATTCTTTGATGCTCATCTTCTACTTGGAATAGAATAGGGAGTGCTGTCAGGAGCTGACATGTCTCAATATCAAAAAAAAAAATCTTAAGTTAAGAGAACATCTTTGAAAGCCATATTCTGCAGATCTCTTGAGGTTTTTGAAGACCACCTATCTATCTCTTATATTTGGATAAGCAAATGTTGCTTGTCTCTTAGCAACATGATTTCTGATTAGCTTAGGAAATAACTGTGATAGACTGTCCTAGTACCTAACAAAATGACATGATTTAATAATTATTAGTTTGCATTTCTTAATTATCCTAAACAGTTTATGACCATTGGTAGCAGAAGGCCAAAACTTCACATTTCATTTTTAAGCATTACCTAGGTACAATACCTTAAAAAGAGTTAACCTTAATTTCATATCAATATACCAAGATCAATACCAATGTGGCCCAATATAATCTTAATTTTGCATCAATATACAAAAATTAATACCAATTTAGCCAAATATAATCTTAATTTTGTATCATATACAAAGGCATAAAGGCATATTCTATGATTTGACCTTTTTTCTTTATCATTCCTATATTATGTCTATATCCATTTTTTCTCAAGTGTATTCACCCCTACATAGGAGAGAAAGAAGGATACAAAAAATAAAAAGAGAGCTGTCCCTGGATCTAACCTCCAAAACCTATTTAACAAGACCATTTAACAGCTTGTAATCTCTCCCCTTAAATAACAAGATTATCTATAACCCATCAAATGACCAAAGAGGGAAGAACACCCACCCCACCTTCTGGAGATGAGACATCACTCTCTTAAAATGACTTCCTGCTGATTTGATTTGGGACATGGTAAACCTGTGTGGGGCCCAAATAAGAATGGAAAAATGTTTAAAAATGTTAATAGAATCATTTGATGTTCAGTTTTTTTGTGCTCAGCTATTTAAAAGTCCTAAGAAGTTTGTAGACAGAAGCTGAACTTCAGGGCTTTACTAAAGTTCTGGCTGGAACAGTCTGTGGAGCTGAAGAATCTTAGCGATTTTGAGTTGTTGTGGTTGTAGACTTTTGAGGAAACAGCTATTGAGGAAGTCTGCAAGGCTGGATTGTCTGGGCTACTTGTCTTCTTGGGTGTCTGATCTGTTTTCTTCTGAGGTTTCAGTTGTCCAGTTGTACCTGGATTCCTTGGATGGATGCTTTTAATCTCCTGGAAAGATTAGAACAGAGCCCTGTTCTAATTCTAACTCTGGGACACTACATTTTTTTTGGGGGGGGCCTCAGGTAATATTTTTCCTGGAGAAAATTTTGTTTTTTGACAATATAAAAAGTATTATCTTTCAATTGTGATTTAACAAGAAATTATTTTGATATTTCAGAACTAAACAAACCTTTAAGTGTATATATATTGAGATCTCAAAGGACGATTCACTTTGAATTTCAGCATGTCTTTTGTGAGGAGGTTTTAAACTTATCCTTCTAATTCCTATGTGCCTGTCTCTGCATTCTAAGTATTGGGATCAAAGGTACGTGATTCCCAACTGATGGGATTAAAGATGTACTCCACCACTCCTGGATCGCAATTTTTCTCTATTTAGAGCTTGCTTTGTGTCAGACTGGCCTTGAACTCTGAGATCTGCTGGTTTCTGTCTCTAGTGTGTTGGGATTAAGGGTGTATCCTTCTCAAATGATGGGATTAAGGGTGTATACCATTACCACCCTGTTCCTTGTAACTCTAGAATTTATAAGACAACTAACTCTATTGTGATGCTCCTGTCTCTGCTGGAGTAAAAGGCATGGGCTAACACCATGAATTTCATATATTTTACCTTAGCTCCAATTTTTTCAACTTTTGGAGGTTTAGAAAACCAGATTGAACTGCAATAACCTTTAATTTATTTACAGTATTTTAAACCTCTTACCTACTTTTTAATACCAAACCATAAAAATATCCTTCATATCTACAACAAAAACTTTTAAGATGCTATCAAGTTTGTGTAAACTATGTGGCCACCTGCCGTCTAACATTGCAATCTGAGATTAAGGCTATTTTCATTTCATGCCAGTAAGGCAAGTATACCTTTGGTAAGTTATAGTTTGAAAATTTTATATTGTATTTTTTATTATATTTTTTTAAGTTTATTAACTGTTTTCTTAAAAAAGTATTATTTTGTTTTCTCAGGTTACTTCCAGAACATAGTATCCTCTGTCCTTCCCTCCTGGCCCCTCCCTCCCTCCCTCCCTCCCTTCCTCATTGTTCCTCTACTTGGTAGTCTCCTTCTCCTCAGATGAGGTGGACCCTCACATATCATACTCCCTCAGTTCTTCAGTCATGTGAGGGCCAAATACTTCCGCTTGTACTGAGGCTTGATATGGCAAACTATCTATGATAAGGTATTCCACTAACCTGCAGTAGATTCCATGACTCACTGGTGGGTGATATTTTTCCTAGGATAGATATGCTAGGTTCCTATCTATTTGGGTCTGTGGGTTGTAGGATAGTTATCCTATGATGTATGGTTAATATCCATTTATGAGAGTACATACCATGTTTATCTTTCTAGGACTGAGTCAGCTCATTTAGGATGAGCTTTTCTAGCTCCCATCGAATTGCATGATTTCCTCATTTCTGATAGCTGTGTAGTATTCCCTTGTATAAGTGTACCACAGTATTTTTTTTTTTTTATCCATTCTTCAGTTGACAGACATCTGAGTTGCTTCCAGTTTCTGGCTATTACAAATAAAACTGCTATCAACATTGTTGAGGCAATGTCCTTGTGGTTTCATTTTGAATCTTTTGGATATATGCCCAAGAGGAGTATGGCTGGGCCATGAGGTAGTACTATTCCCAATTTTCTAAAACATCTCCAGATTGATTTCCAAAGTGGTTTCACAAGTTTGCAATCCCACCAGCAATGGGGGAGTGTTCCTCTTTCTCTACATCCTCGCCAGCATGTGCTATCATTTGAATTTTTGATCTTACCAATTCCGACCAGTGTGAGATGGAATCTCAGAGTTGTTTTAAGTTGCATTTCCCTGAAGACCAAAGATGTTGAACATTTTTCAATGCCTCTGGGACTTTAGAGATTCCACATCTGTGAATTCTTGATTTAGTTCTGTACCCCATTTTTTGAGGGGGTTATTTGATTTTTTGGTGTTTAATTTCTTCAGTTCTTTATATATTTTGGATATTAGCCCTCTGTAGGATTTGGGTTGGTGAAGATCCTTTCTCAGTCTGTAGGCTGCCGTTTTGTTCTAAGGACAGTGTCCTTTGCCTTACAGAAGCTTTTCAATTTCATAAGATCCCATTTATTGATTGTTTGCTTTAGTGCCTGAGCTATTTGTGTTCTGTTCAGGAAGTTGCTACCAGTGCCAATGAGTTCCAGATTTTTCCCCACTTTCTCTTCTATTAATGTTAGTGTGTCCAGATTTATGTTGAGGTCTTTGATCCACTTAGACTTAGGTTTTGTACCATGTGCTAAGTATGGATCTATTTGCATTCTTCTACATGTTGACATTCAGTTAGACCAGCACCATTTATTGAAGATGCTTTCCTTTTTTCCATTGTATGGTTTTGGCTTCTTTGTCGAAAACAAAGTGACGATAGGTGTGTGGGTTTATTTATGGGTCTTCAATTTGATTCCATTGGTCAACTGCTCTGTTGCTATACCAGTACAATGCTGTTTTTATTATTATTGCCCTGTAGCACAGCTTGAAATTCAGGATGGTAATACCTCCAGGTGCTCTGTTATTGTACATGGTTGATTTAGCTATTCTGAGTTTTTTGCTATTTCATATGAAGTTGAGAATTGTTTTTTCCAGATCTGTAAAGAATTGAGTTGGTATTTGGATAGGAATTACATTGAATCTGTATATTCCTTTTGTTGAGATGGCCATTTTTATTATGTTGATCCTACCTATCCATGAGCAAGGGAGACCTTTCCATCTTCTGATATCTTCTTCAGTTCTTTCTTCAGTGACTTCAAGTTCTTATCATACAGGTCTTTCACTTGCTTGGTTAGAGTTACCCCCGGGTATTTTATATTGTTTGTGGCTATTGTGAAGGGTGTTGATTCCCTTATTTCTTTCTCAGCCCATTTATCTTTTGTGTAAAGAAGGGCTACTGATTATTTTTGGATTGATTTTGTATCCAGCCAACTTGCTGAAGAAGTTTATCAGCTGTAGGAGTTCTCTGGTGGAAAATTTGGGGTTACTTATGTATACTATCATATCATCTGCAAATAGGGATACTTTGCCTTCTTCCTTTCCCATTTGTATCCCCTTGATCTCCTTTAGTTGTCTTATTGCTCTAGCTAAAACTTCAAGTACTATGTTGAAGAGATATTGAAAGAGTGGGCAGCCTTGCCTTGTCCGTGATTTTAGAGGAAATGCTTTAAGTTTCTCTCCATTTAGTTTGATGTTGGCTACTGTCTTGTTGTAAATTGCCTTTATTATGTTTAAGTATGGTCCTTATATGCCTGATCTCTCCAAGACTTTTGACATGAAGGGGTGCTATATTTATTTTGTCAAAAGCTTTTCCAGTGTCCAATGAGATGATCATGTGGTTCTGTTCTTTCAGCTTGTTTATATGGTGGATTACATTGATGGATTTTCTAATGTTGAACCACTCCTCCATCTCTGGGATGAAGCCTCCTTGATCATGGTGTATGATACTTTGGATGTGATCTTGGATCCGGTTTGCAAGTATTTTATTAAGTATTTTGCATCCATGTCCATAAGGGAAATTGTTCTGAAATTTTATTTCTCCATTGGGTCTTTGTGAGGTTTAGATATCAGGGTGACTGTGGCCTCATAGAATGTGTTTGGCAGTATTCCTTCTGTTTCTGTGTTGTGGAAGAATCTGAAGAATATTGGTGTTAGCTCTCCTGTGAATGTCTGGTAGAATTCTGTGCTGAAACCATCTGGCCCTGGGCTTTTTTTGATTGGAAGACTTCTAATGATTCTTCTGTTTCCTTAAGGATTATAGGTCTGTTTAATTTGTTTACCTGTTCTTGATTTACCATTGGTAGGTGTAATCTATCGAGAAAATTATCCATTTCATTTAGATTTTCCAATTTTGTGCAGTACAAGTTTTTGAAGTAGGACCTAACGATTCCTTGGATTTCCTCAATGTCTGTTGTTATTTTCCCCTTTTCATTTCTGATTTTGTTGATTTGGGTATTTTCCCTCTGCCTCCTAGTTAGTTTAGCTAAGAGCTTGTCTATTTTGTTGATTTTCACAAAGAACCAACTCTTAGTTTTGTCAATTCTTTGTATTTTTTTTGTTGTTTTTGTTGTTTCTACGTTGTTGATTTCAGCCCTGAGTTTGATAATTTCCTCCCATGTACTCCTCTTGGGAGTGTTTGCTTCTTTTTGTTCTAGTTCTCTCAGGTGTGCTTTTAGTTAGCTAGTATGGGGACTCTCCTGTTTCTTTTTGAAGGCACTTAGTTCTAAAAAATTTTCTCTTAGCATTGCTTTCAATGTGTCCCATAAGTTTCGGTATGTTGTGCCTTCATTTTCATTGAGTTCTAAAAAGAATTTAATTTCTTTTTTTATTTCTCCCCTGACCCAAAGGTCATTGAGTAGAGATTTGTTCAGTTTACATGTTTTTGCAGGATCTCTGTTGTTTTTGTTATTGTTGAAGTCTAGCTTTATTCCATTATGGTCTAATAAGGGGTGATTTCAATTTTCCTGTATCTGTTGAGGCTTGCTTTGTGACTATATGGTTGATTCTGGAGAAAGTTCCATGAGGTGCCAAGAGGAAAGTGTATTCTTTTGTTTTGGGGTGAAATGTTCTGTAGATATCAATTAGGTCCATTTGATTCATGACATCCGTGAGGTTCATTATTTCTCTGTTTGGTTTCTGTATCGTTGATCTGTCCATTATTGAGGGTGGTGTGTTGAAGTCTCCCACAATTAATTTGTGAGGTTCAGTGTGGGATTTGAGCTTCTGTAGTGTTTCTTTAACAAATGTGGGTGGTCTTACATTTGGGCCATAGATTTTCAATATTGAGATTTCATCTTGGTGGATTTTTTCCTTTGATGAGTATGTAGTGTCCTTTCCCATCTTTTTTGATTAATGTTAGTTGAAAGTCCAATTTATTGCATACTAGAATGGCCACTCCAACTTGTTCTTGGTTCCATTTGCTTGGTATATCTTTTTCCAGCCCTTTACTTGGAGATAATGGCTATCTTTTTTGTTGAGGTGTGTTTCTTGTAAGCAGCAGAATGTGGTATTCTGTTTTCACATCCATTCTGCTAGCCTTGTCTTTTTTGGGCGGAATTGAGTCCATTGAGGTTGAGAGATATTAATGACCAGTGATTGTTACTTCCTGCCATCTTGATGTTGGTGGAAATATTGTGTGAGTGAGCTTCTTTTCTTTTGGTTTTGCTGCAGGCATGCTATTTGCTTCCTGTGCTTTCTTGTGTGTAGTTAACCTCTTTGGGTTGGAGTTTTCCTTCCAACATCTCTGTAGAACTGGATTTGTGCATAGATATTGTTTGAATTTAGCTTTGTCATGGAATATCTTGTTTTCTCCATCTATGTTGATTGACAATTTTGCAGGGAATAGTAGTCTGACCTGGTATTTGTGTTTTTCTTAGGGTCTGCAAGACGTCTGTCTAGGCCCTTCTGGCTTTTATTGTCTCTGATGAAAAGTCAGGTGTGATTATGATAGGTTTGCCATTACATTTTACTTGACCCTTTTTCCTAGCAGCTTTTAATATTATTTCTTTGTTCTGTAAATTTAGTGTTTTGATTATTATGTGGTGTGAAGGTTTTCTTTTCTGGTCTAATCTATTTGGAATTCTGTAAGCTTCTTGTACAACTATAGGCATCTCTTTTTTTTTAGATTTGGGAAATTCTCTTCAATGATTTTGTTGAAGATATTTTCTGGTCCATGGAGCTGGGAATCTTCTCTTTCTTCTATTCCTATGTCGGAGTAGTGGTAAGCATTCTAAATGGTAATTAATTGGTCTTGTTTGCTGTCTGTAACTTATATTGACTTTGATTGGTTAAATAAAATGCCAAGGCCTGAGATTGTGTAAAGACAGAGAAAGATGGGACTTCCTGAGATTAGAACAGGAAGTATGAGCTTTAGACATAGGATTAATTCATTCCAGCCAGCAGCAGGAAGAAGAAGGAATTCGAGCCAGGAGAAGCAGGAAGAAGGAGGCGCACACCATGAGTTAGAAAAAGGAGCCTCATTCCACATGACCAGGAACATTGGCATATTATGGAGAATGACAGTCCAAGGGGACGTATGTATATATGGGGTCATATTTGAGTAGTAGACTTAAGAGCTAGCTTACATGGTCCAAGACTGCTCAACTCAGGCCAAGGCTTGTTAAAATCCACCCATGGTGTCTGTATTTATTTATAATGGCAGGTTAAAAATTAACGGCTGCCAAAACAATGTAATTTAATTATTTTTAAAATTTTTTTTACATTCCTATTATTCTGAGATTTTTGTCTTTTCATTGTGTCCTTGATTTCCTGAAGATTTTGTGTAAGGACTTTTTTAGATTTCACATTTTCTTTGAGAGATGTATCAATTTCTTCAATTTTATCCTCTGTGCCTGAAATTCTTTCTTCCATCTCTTGTATTCTCTTGGTGATGCTAGTGTCTGTAGCTGCTATTCTTTTCTTAAGGTTTTCCAGTACTATGGATGTCTCAGATTGGATTTTCTTCATTGCTTCAATTTTCCTTTTCTGGTCTTCCATTCCTTAAAGTGCTTTATTCATTTCCATCACCTCCTTTACAGTACTTTGTTGTTGCTCTTTGAGATATTTGATTTCCTCCCTTAGGCTTCTGTTATTAATATCATTGTAGAATTAAGGTCATTTTCCTTTGTTTCAATCATGTTAGGATGTCCAGAGTTGTCTGTAGCATTATTGCTAAGTTCTGGAGACATCATATTGCTTTGTTTTTTGTTTTTTGTTTTTTTGTTTTTTTTAACCATGTTCTTGTGCTGACCTTTTGTCATTTGATTGACCCTGGTATTGTCTGTTTGTTTCTTTTGTCCATACACTTTGGTGCTCAGGGAAACTCCCTGTTCTGGGGTTGGCTGATCCTGAAATCCTGGTGTCCACATCCAGATGGTTTGTAGGTTCCTGTAATAGACTGGCTCTCAGAGGAGAGTGACTGTCCCTCTCCTCAACTGGTTGTGACCCAATTGGACCAATACATAGGGGATTGGAGTGGGGAGGGTGCTATCCTCTGAGGACCTGACAGCTGGAAGATCTCCTCAGAAAGGCAGGTAGAATTATGATTGGGCCTGTGTTCTCCTCTCACTGACACAGTTTTTCTGGTTCTGCAGCTAGGCTGACTGTGTAGGCAGTGAGCTCCACCCAAGATGGGTGCCAGCCTCAGTGTGCCTGTTGCTGACTGCCTCAAATACTTGGGTGCTAGAGTGAGTGACCCGCCCCAGTATTTGTGGAGAACACACAGTCACAGGCTCTGTTTGCAGTCAGTCTTGGCTCCTAATTGATTTGCTGTGACTGGGTTAGATCTCTGCCACTCAGCTACAGTACACACTGTGCTGCCATGTTGGGAACTTCGGAAAATTCTTGTGGTCTGGCTATTTTTCCCTGTTAGGTGTACAGGTTCACATGCAGGCTGGATATCAGGCAGACAGGTGTGACCGCTGATCTGTGGCTGGAGCCGTGGGCTGAATCCACTTGTGGGCTGAATCCACTCGTGGGCTAGATCTGCTGTAGTGGGTGCTCTTCTCTAGATGGGTGACCAAGCTGGCTGATCTCAGGGGGGGTGGTCCCCTGGAACTGTGTGACCAGTCTCAGTGTTCACCACAGAAATTCAGACACCATCTGTTTCACAGTTGGCTATGGTGTGAAACTCCACAGTGACTAATCTCATTCACCTACTACTCAGATACAATACTCTATAGTCGGCACCATCTTGGATCCCTGCTGTCTTTTATGTTTTATTTTTTAGTGTGTATCTCTGGCTTTGTTATGAAAACCATTTGCCCATAAGTATGTGTACTTATATCTTGGGTCTTCAATAAAATTTCATTGATTGACTTACCTCCTTTTTGTGCCAATACTATACTGTTTTATTATCATAGTTCTGTAGTTTAATTTTCTGTAGGCGATTGTGAGGCCTGTAGCAGTTCTTTGATTATTTAGAATTTTTCTTTAGCTATCCTACTGTGTGTGTGTGTGTGTGTGTGTGTGTGTGTGTGTGTATGTTTCTATATGAAGATGAGAATTGTTCTATCAAGATCTATGCAGAGTTGTGTTGGAATTTGGATAGGATATATTCAATGTTAGATTAATTTTTGTAGGATGACAATTTGTATTAGATTAATCCTATGGATCCATGTGTATGGGAGATCTTTCCATCTTCTGATATCTTCTTCAGTATCTTTCTTCAAAGATTTGACATTTTTAATACATTTATTTATTTATTCAAGTAACATCTTGAACACAGCGCCCTTCTTCCACCCCCTCCTAGTCCCACCCTGCCACCTACTCCCCCTATCAAGCTCTCTCAGTTCAGCACTCACATGAGGGCTAAGAGCGTTCTTTTGTACCGGTGCCCAACATGGCCTTCCAGCTAGGGTAAGGTGTTCCACTAACACATTCCATAGCCCATGATAGACACTGCCCCACCCCAACACTTGCTAAGGGATCTGTATGAAAACCAAGTTGCCTATCATCTATATATAGGAGGTGCTAAGTTTGGTCTATATATGCTTTTTTTTTTCTTTTTCTTTTCTTTTCTTTCTTTCTTTTTTTTTTTTTTGGTAGTGTTTCAAGGTCTTGACATTTTTATCATACAACTCTTTCACTTGCTTAGAGTTACCCCAAGATATTTTATATTATATTAAGCTATTGTGAAAGGTTTTGTTTGCCTGATTTCTTTCTCAGTACATTTGTCTTTGAATATAGGAACACACTGCTTTTTTTTTTTTTCTTGAGTTTTTTTCTGTCTGTTACTTTGCTGGAAGTGTTTATCATGTGTAGGAATTTCCCCATGGAATTTTTAGGAAAACTTATATATACTATTATATCATCTCCAGATGAAGATATTTTTATTTCTTCCTTTACAATTTGTATCCCTTTGATCTCCTTACGTTTTCTTATTGCTCTAGATAAGAGTTCACATTCCATATTCAATAGGTATGAAGGGAGTAGATCACCTTGTCTTGTTCCTGACTTTCGTGAAATTGCTTTGAGTTTCTCTCCATTTAAGCTGATGTTGGCTAGACACTATTGATTCTTAAAACAGTAGATTCTGGAAATTTAAGCTCCAGCAGTTGACTGGGGATATAGGTATACAACAGCCATGTGATCATTATGGCTAGAGAGAAGCCAGGAGTGCTAGTTATTAGATGTCAAGTGAGAAGCAGACTATTCCTGGGAAGAATTGCCTCAACAAAGATAGAATTATTAACATAGCAAATATTTCACTTTAGAATGGTTGGATACAGATACTTATCCTGGTGGTTGCTGATATCATATTATGACAAATTTATCTTCAATTTAGGGAGGTGCACCTGGTAAGTTTGAGAGAGAAATAAGTTTCACAATAAAGAAAGATATAGTTTCTAATAAAATACAAAATTGACTGAATTGGTTCTATCAAAAAAAAATCAAGTCTTTTCAGAAGACCTTAGCTAGGCATCAGATCACTATCAGCTGGTTTATTATCTGAGGCATACATTGAAACCCATGTTCCTTAGGCTTCCAAGGGCCTATGAGATCAGATTTTTGTGTTATTATAGAATCTGTAAACAATGACAAGAAAAAACATAAATGCATTTGTGAAAGTATTAAAATTCAAATGACCACTTCTTAAACTTTCAACTGCTTGTCTTTAGAAATCAAAGCTTTTTATTGTCTTTATCATTATTATAACCTGTGTAAAAATTTTTAATTACATTTTTATACAATATATTTGGATTATATTCTTTCTCCTCCATAAGCCCCTCTTATATCTCCAGATCCTCCCTATCTCTCTACCTACCAAAACTGAAAACAAAAAAAAAAACAAAATAAAAAACTGAAGACAAAAAAAAAAAAAACCAAACCAATCCAAAACAGAACAAAAAACAAACAAAAACATGGAAGGTTTGTTTGTCTGTGTGTGTGTGTGTGTGTGTGTGTGTGTGTGTGTGTGTGTGTGTTGGCCAACTATTCGTGATCATGGTGCCTGTCCCCTAGACTGTGACTGATTTATCTAGTGTAACTCCATTGTAGAAAATGGACTTTCCAGCTCCAAGCAGGTATCAATTGCAAATAGAGTCTTGGTCAGTGATGGAATTTTGTGCTGACTTTCCCTTCTCCACGATGGGATATTGTCTGGTTTGAAACTACGCAGGTCTTTTGTGTGCCATCACAGTCTCTGTGAATTCATTAGTATATCAGTCCTGTTGTTTCTTGAAGATACTGTTTCTGAAAACCTTAAGGGAGCAATTTTAGATTTGTTTTTTACATTCTTTGAGGTACCTGAAAAATCAAGAACAAAATACAGAATTATGATATAATCTCCTTAGAATACTGGTTTCCTGTGTCTTCTTTCTCAAGGTTAGTCATCAATAGGACAGGTAGAAATATTTCACAAAAGTTGTGTGTCTCAGTTTAGTTTTTGTCATTCCTTCTATGGAGTCATGAGCTTCAACCCTTCATCTAACTTTAAGTGAAATGAGAAGAAATTTAACTGTTTATCTTGAAGATCTAAACCTCTGGGGACACCATGTTCCTCTATCCTGAGACAACTACATGTGAGAGGTTGTGGCTGTGGTCTGAAAGACCTGGTAGTAGAACCAGCTATACTTCTGTTATGTGACAGGAAGTTCAGGCTCTCCTAGTGGTAGAAACATCAGCTAATTTCCTTTCTTCTTTCTATGTGGATTCTTTGTCTCATGTTCTATTGTTTTGGAAGACACTGAAATATACATGGTTGTTCAATTTTTAAATGGAACTATACAATATGGCAAGTGGATCCTGGAATCATGGCCTCCTATGAGTTGTATTCAAGGTCTGTGATAGTTAATTTGGTTATCAACTTGACTATATCAGGAGTCAGATAAATACAAGGAGCTGGGCATAGCTGCAAGAAAATTTCATGATTGGATCATTTGAAGTGGAAAGAACCACCCTAATACTGAACCATACCTTCCAGTGGCAGTCAATATAAAAGGACATAGGAAAAGGAAGATTTTTGTACTTTTGTCTGCTTTTGCTTACTCTTATTGGCAAGTTCATTCATCCTGAGGCATTTCTTTACTGGCATTATAGCATTCTTTAGTATTTTTTAAAATGTTTATTTATTACTTTCATTTACATATCTATCACAGTCCCCTCACTCCATCTCTCTTGGGCCAACCCTCTCACTCTCCTACCCACTCCCCTTTCTCCCACCTATCTTACTCCTATGGTATGGGGTGCCCTACATATAAGCCTCCTTCAGTTCAGCAACCATATGAGGACTAAGAACTTCCTCTCACTCTGGGGCCTACATGGCAGCTTTACTAGGGCAAAGTATCCCACTAACAAGCAACAAAGTCTATGTTCCTGTTTCTTCCAGTCTATTGGTTATAGAATAGTTATCCTCTACTATATGGCTAAAATCCAGTTAGAAGTGAAAAGATGCCATGTGCAACTTTCTGTGTCTAGGTTAGCTCACACAGGATGAGCTTTTCTTGTTCCACCCATTTGGCAGAAAATTTCATGATTTCTTTATTTCTGATGGCAAATAATATTTCATTGTGTAAACGTACCACAGCTTTTTTATCCATTCTTTGCTAGAGAGACATCAGGGTTGTTTCCAGTTTATAGGTATTACAAATAAAGCTGCTATGAACATAGTTGAGGAGATGTCCTTGTGGTTTGGTGAGGAATTGTTTGGAAGTATACCCAGGAGTGGTATGGATGGGTCTTGAAGTAGAGCTATTCCAAGTTTTCTAAGATATCACCAGACTGATTTCCATAGAGGTTGTACAAGTTTGTACTCCCACCAGCAATGGAGGATTGTTCCCCTTTCTCCACAACCTCACCAGCATGTGCTGTCATTTGAGATTTTGATCTTAGTCATTCTGACAGGCGTGAGATGGAATTTCAGTGTCATCTTGAGTTGCATTTCTCTGATAATTAAGGATGTTGAGCATTTCTTCAAGTGTCTCTTGGCCATTGGTGATTCCTCTTTTGTGAATTCTCAGTTTAGCTCTGTACCCCTTTTTTTTTTTTATTTGATTATTTTGTTTCTTGGTGTTTAATTTCCTGAGTTCCTTATAAATTTTGGATATTAGCTCTCTGTCAGGTGTGGGGTTGATAGTGATCTTTTCCCAATATGTAGGTTGCTGTTTTGTTCTAATGACAGTGTCCTTTGCCTTACAGAAGCTTTTCAGTTTCATGAGGTCCCATTTACTGATTGTTGGTCTTAGAGCCTGAGTTATTAGTGCTCTGTTCAGGAAGTTTTCACCTGTGCCAATGAGTTTGAAGCTTTTCCTCACTTTTTCTTCTATTAGATTTAGTGTGTCAGGTTTTATGTTAAGGTCTTTGATCCACTTGGACTTAAGTTTCATGCAAGGTGATAAATATGGGTCTATTTGCATACTTTTGCATGTTGACATCCAGTTAGACCAGCACCATTTATTGAAGATGCTGTCCTTTTTCCATTGTATGGTTTTGGCTTCTTTGTCAAAAATTAAGTGATCATAGGTGTGTGGGTTAATTTCTGGTATCAGTTTTATTCCATTGATCAACACCCTTCACAATAACCACAAACAATATAAAATACCTGGGGGTAACATTAACCAAGCAAGTGAAAGACCTGTATGACTGTATGACAAGAACTTCAAGTCTTTGAGGAAAGAAATTGGAGAAGACATTACAACATAACAAGATGGAAAGATCTCCTTTTTTTTTTTTTGTTTTTCGAGACAGGGTTTCTCTGTGTAGCCCTGGCTGTCCTGGACTCACTTTGTAGATCAGGCTGGCCTTGAACACGCAGAGATCTGTCTGCCTCTGTCTCCTGAGTGCTGGGATTAAAGGCATGCACCACCATGCCCAGCAAGGTTTCCCATTCTTATGGATAGGTAGGATTCAGCAAAATTAAAAATGGCTATCCTACCAAAAGCAATATACAGATTCATTGCAATTCCTATCAAAATACCAACACAAATTTTTACAGGCCTTGAAAGAAAAATTCTCAACTTTATATGGAATAACAAAAAAAAAAACCCTCAGAATAACTAAATCAATCCTATATAACAAAAAAATCATCTGGAGATATCACCATCCAAGATTTCAAGCTATACTACAGAGCAACAGCATTGTACTGGTATAGAAACAGACCATTCTTCAGTAATTTAATGTAGATTGAAGAGCAGCTTGCTAGGGATTCCCTAGGACTCCACCATCGTATTATGACTGAGGAGACATCCAGTCTCATTTGATTAAACAGCTACTAGATTCTTGGCCTTTCTGTATTGAGATAGTATTGTTGGTTTACTCAGAATACAGTTTTGTAAGTTACTCTAATAAATCCAACATATATATATATGTATATATATATATATATATATATATATATATATATATAAATTCTACCAATTACGTTCCCTTAGAGAAGCCTAATTTTCACAAGCAGAAAGCAAACTCATAACCATACAAAGAATAGAGGTGTATTCATGTATCTGTCTTGTCAATATAAATCTCATTTTTCTAGTTTGGAAGAAGCCCCAAATAGTCAATTCCTACCAAGTGATTATTTTTCTTTCTTCAGAAATTTTGACAAATTGTGTTTTCTTGCAGACAGGTTGAATGATGTTATTGGCAGAAGGTAGATTAATGCTGGTTAGTAGGGGTATTTACATATCATCATTTTTATCATCATGGTCTTATTTCTTCATTTATATATTTTTTTCTGAAAGAACTGAGGTAGCAAGTGACATAAACCATCTTACTCAAAATGACCAACACATTTTTCTCCTTGATTGGTAAATATTTTTTCATGACAATTTCCCCAGTTGGGGAAGATAGAAGACAGCCATCTCACATAAAAGTGTCATCATTTAGTGTCTTCTCCTGATGTACTTGTTCATCCATATTTCCATATCCAGCATTGGCTTACTAATTATCTTTTTGTCTTTAGCTTTTTACACTTCTACCATCCAAAAAGGCCATTTATATTTTTTCAAATTTCATATATAATCTGACCCCAAGGAACCTCTCTTTTCTTACAAAGTATGAAACCAGATGTGCTTTCCAAATCATTATTTATTAGGAGAGATTTCTATGGTGCACATCTCAGCAACCTGTGTGCAGCAGTTCTTCAGGTAACATCCATGGTACACTTATAATCTGTTTAGCTGCTATACCCTCATCTTACTGCATTTAGGGGCTAGATTGTATGCTGTATTGTAAAAAGGTCAATGCGTCAGTCAGAGTTCTACATAGAAAATTCAAACTGTGAAGGAAATAAGAGCATCATTTTCTCATCCACACTAACCAAGGCTAGGGTGTGAAGCCATCATTTACCCAGTTGTCTGTGTTTTTACTTTTGTGTGTTTCATAATCATTGGTCTCTACATACTAAAGGAACTGTTATTCCAGGTTTGGTGACTTTCTCCTCTTTAAAAAATATTTATTTCCTTTGCTTTTATGTATATGAAGATTTGCTCTGCATGTATGTACATGTATCGTGCACATGTCTGGTGCCACTGATATATCAGAACCCCTGAAACTAGAGTTTCAAATGGTTGTCAGCTGCTGGGTTAATAATGAAGACCAAATCTCAGTCTTCTGCAAGAGCAATAGGTACTCTTAATCCCCAACTCATCTCTTTTGCACCAAGGTTCTCTCATTATAGAAACATGTAAAAGAGAAGTTATATGGATGAATAGTACCCATCTTAATTTGTAAATGACCCCTGTGACCTCCCACCTGCATCTCCATCCTAAGTTCATTTATACTTAGCTACGACTACTGCTGGGCCTGGTGGTTCTCACATCCAGACTCTCATCACTGAGATACCTACACCTTGAGATTTATGTTAATAATAGATAGGGATTCCCTACCTATCCCATCATCAGTTCATTTAGAGAAAAAAACTGTGGTCTGTCCAGGGAGCCAATTGTTTATGATTACTTAGTTTTAGAAGCTGCTTGCTTTGTACTTCCTCTTTATTCAGATATATTTATCTTTTTCAGGTCTTGGATGTGGTTCAAGACTAGATAGTTATTGTCTCACAGTTAAGTTTTAAGTTGTTTAGGAATTAAAAACATGTTTTAGGTTTGAGAAGATGTTTTTAAGTTGATAATGCAAGTTAGGATGGAAAATTAGTGAGGTATAGAACTTTAAACTCATTGAGAGAGATAGATGATAGAATATTCTTGTTAGTTGTCAAATACATATGGCCTGGACATTAAGAATGTATATCATACCTTAGAGTTTTCATAATTGTTTCCTAATTTTTTATCGTTTTTGTGTTGTATTTATTGTTATAAGAAAAAGAGCCTTTTGTTTTATTAAAAGGGGGTGATGTTGGGGGAAAATTTTTAAAAAGAGAGGGAGAGAGAGATGCTGTAGTTAATTACCAACCCCTTTCTGCATACTCCAAGGCATGAAGAAATATGAAGACACACCTTTATCAAGTACAGATTCAACGGGTGTTTTATGTTATATGTAATGTAATTTTCATATAGCCAATTCCAACAGACTCGCAGTTTGAAAAACTCACTTGGTTACAGAGTGGAAAATTAATTATGGGAGTTGGATAGGTATTAGGTGTGGAAATCTTGAGACTATGGGTCTCCAAATTGAAAGTCCAGAATGAGTAAGTTGTTGACCATGTTAGATACTGTCATTCTTTGTGAATGATATGTATCTTTTTAAATGTTTATTTATTAAATCAAGTTACATCTCCAGCAAAACTACCTCCTTTCACCACTCCAGGTCCCACCCTCCCACCCTTATCTTAAATAATGGTCTACTTAAGAACTTGAATACTCTTGAATACTCACTTACTTGATACTCTTGAGAGTCTGGCTTAGTAATTTTAGAAAAAGTATGAGACAAGTAAGGCCAGAATCCTGACTGTTCCCGTTCCCATAGCTACTGGCAAGAGCTGTGTACTACACTTAAGTTACCCCAACCCTGTACTGTGAAGATCTGACAGCCTGGAAGAGCAACATTTACAACATGCCCTCTTCTGTTCTTGCTGTATACCCTTTAGAAATCGAGCTTCCAAGTGTTCTGTTAACTCCTGTCTGCAAAAGGGGATGTGCTAATATAATTTTCTGTCATTTTCCTCAGTGGGATAGTGACAGTGATCAAATGAGAAAATGCATGTCTTTATTAAGTGTTTTGTGAATTTTTATTCATTTATCCATTTATTAACTGCCATTAAACCAGAAACTCAACCATATATTGGGAATCTGTGTTAAATACAAATTAGCAACATAAAATAATATCAGTGAATGATTAAAATATGTTGTGTCCATTACTATCAAGAATAAGCAAAGAAGAATGATTCATTAAACACTTTTAGGAGTAGTCCCTGGTTCACTTGGGAGTGGAGTGTGATCAGAGTGGAAGGATTTAAAGGAAGGGTGCTGAATTTCAGTATTGTATACAAGCCAAAGTTTTAATTATTTACTGAAAATTCAGTTGCTATACTTATCATTCTGACTTAGTATAGAAATGTATAATTATTGCTATTATCATTAAACATATGTAAGAAGACCTCGTACATGTTGGTTGAGGTGTTTTAAGCAGTGTGTGGGGCCATTACCCATATGGGGCCAGGGAATGAGTTTTCTTGCTTCTATACAGATGGTTACCAGCAAGAGGGAAAATCTCTTTCCACAGGGAACCATCTTGCAGCAGCTAGAATTTCAGATCCTTGCATAATTGTCGATTTTTATTTCGAATCGGCCTCGTCTGTGCACATGCTATAAATCATCTGGATTTTATTAGGAGGATATTATATTTCTCAATATGGTAGTGCCTTTGAGAGGTGAGACTGTTTTCTTTTCTCATGAGAGAATGGCATTTTTAAAACGTGCCTTTTAAAACGTGTTTCTGAGTTGTTCTCAGAGTTGCTACTCTGGTAAGATCAAATGTACTAAAAAAATACAGGCATTGAGCCCTGATCTCTCTTTTCAAACACAAGCATGTCTTTTGTGACCTGACTTACATGTCAGCTTTAGAAAAAAATCTAAATCTGAAAAAAAACTGAGGCTGTTAAGTACCAAAATCAACTTCCAAAGGGAAACTAAGTTTATAATCATGCAAATAAATTAAGAAAAAAACAATGCCATATATAAATGTGGATTAGATTAATAGATGGGTATGTAATACACAGCAGAATCTTTTTAAATGATTTTAAATGAAAATAAAGTTTCCCATAAAGTATATTCTTATCATGGTTTCACTTCCCCTATCTCCTTGCAGATCCTCTCCATCCTGCCCATCATATATTTCAGTGCCTCTGTTTAGAAAACAAACAGGCAAGTAAAACAAACCAGAAAACAAAAACAAAGAAAAAGGACAAGAAACACACACATACAAATCAACCAACCAAACAAAACACAGAAAGCAAATAATACACTTAGGACAACACAGTGGAATCTTAAGCTAACAGGTTTGGGACATGGAGGGAGATAGAAATAAACTGTTGTAGGTTATTTTTCATCTCTATTTGGAAATTCTCAAAGAGAAGGTCTGCTTCTGCTGATTCTCAGGATATAATGACTAGAGCCAATATGATCTTTATTGACTGTTATTCATAGTAATACAGTAATAGAGGGAAAGGGTCATAGAGTATAGCTATTAAACCACAGTTTATCTTCAAACATTTCTTCTAATCTATGGAGATTCTCATGGAGTCCAGTTTTTTTCTGGAGATCCTTAGAAATAGTTGGCCTCAAAGCCCACCCCTTTGTGACATACTTTTTCCAACAAAACCATACCTATTCCAACAAGACCGTGCCCAAAATTAGTACCAGTTCCCATGAGCTTATGGGACCATTTTCATTCAAACAACTACAAAGGTGATCTAAACGGAATTATCAAATAATGGTAGAAACAGAGCCCCTACTGGCCATTCTTGTCACTAAGTGAAGCTTCCAGTACCAAGTTTGAGTTACATTTAATTGAGTGGAAATGTCTGTTATTTATTATTACTTTTGAGAATTCAAGACAGATAATTACTTTTTATAACTTTTAAAACTCGCCTTTATTATCTATTTAGCCTGTGTGTATTTGTGGGGATGCTACTGCATATATGTGACATTCAGAGGGTAACTTGTGGTTCTCAGTGCTCTTCTTCTACTCTGGGGGTCTAGAGGCTGAATTCAGATAGTTAGACTTCTCAGCAAGTGCCTTTACATACTCAGCCATCTCCCCAGCCCTAGCATAGGCTCACTTCTAAATTAGAAATGCACACATACACATATCTCTGATGATGAGAGCATCTGTTTGCTAACCAGCATTTTGTGAAAACTATTTTCCCTCAATATTTATCCTACATGATTACAGAAATTCATAAAACCTTACAATAAGTTTTATTTAAATTGCAACAGAATTTGCAAGAATATATGCTTGCTTGATATTGGCAGAGGTAACCATAGATAGAAGAATCTAATGTGCTTACTACTGAGTGTTGGGCTTTGAAAGCCAATGGTAGGAAATATAAATATTAATATACATATTCCCAAAGGCAGTGTAGAAAAGACAATGTTATAATTACTAAGAATATGGACAATATTAACAAAGAGACACATCTTCATTTTAATTTCAACAAAGCCAGGAAAAAGTGAAGGAGATACACATTTTAGTTGATATTAAATTTTAAGAAAAACCTTTGGAAAAAGAGAAAACATGTGTCCTAGCTTTCTGTCATTATCAGAAAACACTTTTAAAAATTCAGCTACAGAGTGAAGCCATTTATGCTGGCTCAGATTTTTGTAGTTACAGAGATCAGGATAACATTGTTTGTTGCCTTTACTGATGTTCAATAGATAGAATGCTAGGTGGATCGAAACACACCAAAAGATCCAGAGAGCAGTGAGAAAGAGGAAAACATGGAGGTGTCCTCTCCTCTCTTCTTCTTTATTTTTTTCCATGCTGAGGATGGAACTTAGCATCCTGTACATCATGTAGTACTCTATATACTGTGGGAGCCAGGACTATAGCTAAAACTCCTACAGTCATCTCAGAAAGCATATCTCCAAGAACTAAAATTTTCTACCAAATTCAACTTTTTAAAGTTTCTAGCCCTCCCAATAGCATCACCTGGAGACTAAACTTTTAATACATGGATCTTTGGGGAGTATTTAGCATAAAGATTATAGCAAGAGGATGATGTTTTAAAAAGAGAAAATAAATGCCATAAATATTTACAGTAAAACAGTAGATTTAGTGCTAGCAGATGTTTAGGTGAAGCAGCAGAAAGATAAACCAGATAAAAGGGAAGGTAGAGTGGTATTTCTACCTGAATGATGAGCATTCTCAGAAACAGCACAGAGTTAAATGATTACAACAGAGATAGAAAGCACATCATTTGAAGATTTAAAAAATGATTAGAATAAAATGAAATGATCAAAACTGCCCAGAAACAGAGTAAAGATGTACCAAAATTTTCATCAGTCATAGCTGAAGTCATCAAGTATTATTTCAAGAAGTAATGTTGATCTAGAAGTCAGCTAGAAAATCAGGACATGAAATGAAACAACCTAAAACTGGAAAGTGCGAGATAAGGAGCAAGGTAGTATGGTCGTTTGAATGAGAATGGTTCCTAGAGGCTCATATATTTGAAAACTTAATCACTAGGCAATGGAAATATTTGGAAGGTTTGGGAGTTTTGACTTTGTTCCAGTAGGTGTTGCCTTGTTAGAGAAAGTGTGTCACTGTCAGTAAATTTGAGGTTTCAAAAGCCCATGTCAGGCCCAGCTACATTCTCCATCACAGTGAATGGGCTAACCCTCTTAAGCTGTAAGCAGGCCCCCAAATAAATTCTTTACTCTTTTAGTTGCCTTAATCATGATGTCTCTTCACAGTAATAGAACAGCAATTAAACGATGTACAGAAGGTGAAAGAGGATTACAGACTGAATAAAATAGAGGCATTCAATGAACAAGGTGAAGTAAAAAAAATAATCATGTCAAATTGCATGATTTCATTGTTTCTCATGGCTGAGTAGTATTCCACTGTGTAAATGTACCACAGGTTTTTTTGTTTGTTTGTTTTTTTATCCATTCTTCAGTTGAAGGACATCTGGGTTGTTTCCAATTTCTAGCTATTACAAATAAAGCTGCTATGAACATAGATGAGGAGGTGTCCTTGTGGATTGTTAAGGAATCGTTTGCATGTATACCCAGAAGTGGTATGGCTGGCTCCTGAGGTAGAGCTATTCCAAGTTTTCTAAGATATTACCAGACAGATTTCCGTAGTGGTTGTACATGTTTGCATTCCCACCAGCAAGAGAGGAGAGTTCCCCTTTCTCCACAGTCAAATAAGGCTGCTATGAACATAGATGAGAAGACTTCCCTATGACTACGTGAGGAGTCCTTTGGGTGTATACCCAGAAGTGGTATGGGTGGGTCCTGAGGCAAAGCTATTCCAAGATTTCTAAGATATCGCCAGACTGACCTCCATAGTGGTTGCACAAGCCTGCATTCCCACCAGCAATGGAGTAGGTTACCCCTTTCTCCACACCCTCGCCAGCATGTGCTGTCATTTGAGTTTTTGATCTTAGCCATTCTGACAGGTGTGAGATGGAATCTCAGAGTTGTCTTGAGTTGCATTTCTCCAATGATTAAGGATGTATTGTATTTCTTCAAGTGTCTCTCAGCCATTAGAGATTCTTCTTTTATGAATTCTCAGTTTAGCTCTGTCCCCATTTTTTCATTGGATTATTTGGTTTCTTGGTGTTTAATTTCTTGAGCTCTATAAATTATGGATATTAGTCCTCTGTTGGATGTGGGGTTGGTAAAGATATTTTCCCAATCTGTAGGTTCCCATTTTGTTTGAACGACAGTTTCCTTTGCCTTACAGAAGCTTTCCAGTTTCATGAGGTTCCATTTGTTGATTGTTGGTCCTAATTGATGGAACTAGAAGAGCTCATCTGGAGTGAGCTAACCCAGACTCAGAAAGATGCACATGACATCTATTACTTATAATTTGGTTTTAGTCATGTAGTAAAGGATAACTATCTTACAACCAACACACCAAAAGGAACAGGAATATAGACTTTGTTACCTGTTAGTGGGACACTTTTCCCTAATAGAGTTGCCATATAGGCCCCTAGTACAAGAGGAAACTCTTAACACTCATATGACTATTGAACTGAGGGGAGCTGATATGTCGAGACAACCCACTCTTGTGGAGTAGGATAGGTGGGAGAGGGGAATGGGTGGGAAGGTGGGACCGGGAGGGGTGGAGACAGGGGACTGTGATGGAGATGTAACTTGAAGTAATAAATAAATGAACAACAACAACAGAATCATGTCATGTTTGCTATTTTCCATACAGTGAAGGAGAAGCAAGTGTTCTAAATTTTTAGAGAAGCTGCAAGTTAGAGATGGTAAAGATAGTAGGAAAGGATGCCACTGACAAACAGTGCCCTCAATGGTAGAAGATACTAGAAACCCATGTTTTCTAGAAATAGAAAATAGACAGAGGGATCCTTTTTAATCAGGAAGAGACAGGATTTGGGGTTGAATTGAACACCAAAACTGCTTCTTTCCTCTTTGGATGCCCCTATTCACCTGAGCTAGAACAGTGCATATATTGCACACAGCAGAAGGAAAGTGAATCCCACAGGTCACACTCTATAGCCAGTTCTATGCAGCTCAAGTCTTAACTCTTCTGTACCTCACTATCCCTGAAAACAGATTTCCCAAGCTTAAGTTTTCCAGTGCATTCTCTCTTCTTTACTCTTTTCCTCTGTGGTATCATATGGCCTTAGGTATTCACCTGAAGACTTTTGAAATTAACTTACCCACATACTTAAAACAACTGCAACTGTAATGCTCTATTCTATGACTGTGCCTGAAGACAATGTTAGCTACAGAAAGTGAGCCCTCCAGAGTCTCCAGGAGTCTGTGATTCAGATACAAAAGAGAATCTCAGACTACTCCTTGCTCTCATGTTTAAGATGATGTCTTTCATTGTTTTATTGCTAGAAACCTAGAAATTGGAAAGAGAAAATAAAGCCAGGCCATTCTGGAAATCAGTGACATAATTTTAGCCTTGGATGAAAGGGAAAGTAAGAAGAATCAGAAGAGAATAAACCAATCTGTGGGAAAAGCAGGCATCTGTGATTCAAAGTAATGTAAGTTAGCAAACTTCCTTATGTATGAGGCTGAAAGGGAAAACTGGATGACAAATCTGGCAAATGGATGCAGGCAGTTCTGAGAAGGGACTCTGAGTTCACTGTGCCTGCCTCTTATGATTGGCCTAGACAGACCTTTGAGTTGCTAATGAAATAATTTTGAGTATCTGAGTTCTTTTTTTTTAAACACTTTATTTTTTTTTCTTCAAGTTACATCTCAGTCACAAACCCCTCCCTATTCCCCCTTCCTATCCTTCCCTTCCACCCTCTTCCCCCCAGAAGTTTCCCCTTTCAGTCCAACAGATGGTTCCTTCTCTTATAACAGTAAATACTATACAAAACAACAGATATAAATATGCCACATTTATGAGAGTTAAATGGCCCAGTATACCTTCCCAATGTCCAGTTTATACATATTTGGCCCCTGACTTTAACATTCTACTATCTAACCATCTCCATGAGTTTAAAGGTCTATATCTGACTCAACATTCATACTAACTTGCAACACACTTTTAAGAGTATCTTCTTAGATCTATAACACCCTCTTGATTCCTAAACAACTCAAAATTTAACTATGAGACTCTAGCTGTCTATTCTTCAACCACCTCAGAGACCTGAGAGGGATAAATATATCTGTTTATATAGGAAGTGCAGGGCCTGCAGCTTCCAAAACTAAGAAATGACATACCAGTGACTGCCTGGACAGTTCCCATTTTTCTCTCCATACATTCCTGCATCAGTCTTCAGCCTTTGGGTCCTGTTTCTATGACAGACATTTGTTGTAGAGCAGGGATTATGAAGGACTTACCTACCCTGTCTTGGCAGAGCTAGGCTGTCGACTTCCCTGCTACCAAGTTTTGTCCTTTTTGGACAGCAGTCTGTCTGCAGTTGGAGCAAGGGGTTTTTTCATGTCAAGAGATAGGCTTGCCGCTAATTCAACCATCTCACACTGGAGATTCTTTGATGTAACTACAGAACGAGGAAGAGTTTAATGGACTGCTTTCTCCCAGGGAGAAAGCAGTCCATTAAACTCTTCCTCGTTCTGTAGTTACAAAACAAGGAGCATAGACAGGCTTCTCTTCCCAGGAGAAGTAAACAGAGAGGAAAGCAATTTGCTACGTTAATAAATAAATAAATAAATAAATGAGGACAAATCAAATGGAAGATGTTCTCTGTAAGACGATGAATGGAGTTTTCTTTGTTGACGTGGCTCTAATGTGAACCAGTTTGAATTTATCTGTGTGCCTCTTTGGCAAGGGCAAGCGTAGGGCCAGTTCTGCAGGCAGAAGGCAGATGCTGTAGTGTATGGTGGGCTAGCAGAGACATTGTTTCAAAATTCCCAGGACGGGATGACTGTACTACAGAGTTTTATGTTTTTGCAGAGAAGTTGTCTGTTACAGAGAAGTTGCTCCTCTTTCCACCAATCAGTGTAGAAAGAGGAGTAACCGTACTTCTGATAAGAATTGTCATAGTCCAGGTATTTTCAAATAGGGTCTGGATATTATTTCTCAAAATGAAGATCAGGGAAGCAACACCATGCACTTTAGTGTCCAAGAAGGAGTGAAAAACTAAATGTGTTAATATTTCAGCTTTTGGAATTGTAAGAGAATGTATAAAAGCCTTGCTATCATGGACTGTGGTTTTAATCACATAATTTCATGTTTAGTTGCTCTGAAGTTCCAAAGGCTCTCCAAATCCTTGGCCACTTGTTTAGCGTTTCTATTAAATCCTTGCAGAGAGTATAGCTTTTTATTTGCTGTGTCCCTGGGAGGTTCCTCACATTGGCTTTGTAGTAGGATACTTGCTTAGTGCTAGGACACTAGGGGTCAAGTTGTGTACCCTGTCACCACTGTTTCTCCTCCTCTTGTTAAGCAGCCCAATGGACAATAGCATTATTATTCCCAATTTATAGAAGAAGCCTGCATTTAAAGGAACATCACCACAGGTGTAAGACATTTTGTCTGGCTTTGGACCCTGGTCTCCTACCCTCCTGCTGTGTGTTTTTGAGCAAGTTAGTTGACCTCTTTGTGACTCAGATTCCTCCTCTACAAAACAAAACAATGATTGTGTATTTTGCACTTGGTTGTAATAAAGCTGAAGGAGCTGCTATGTTGTATCCAAAGGAAGCTTTCTATGCATGCTAGCCATCCTAATTAAAACTAGAGAGGTTAAACATCTCTCTTTCACATACTCGCAGCCTCTAGAAAAGGCGTGCCAATCTCGCTCCAGAGCTTTCCATCATTAGAGTGTGTGTGCATCACACAGTGCATTGTTTTATGAATTGAATTAAAGAAAATGTACTGCACAGTCTTTAGGAATAAATTATCCCAGCCTAGAAAGGATCAGGTAATTCATTTCTGACATTGAAAGGTGTCAAATCATTATAAACATTTGGTTGTTTTATGATTAAAGATGAAAGACAGCTATCCATTATATTCAAATTAAAAAATAAAATAAAGTTACATGTAAAGCGATTCAATGTATCTTTAATGATGGAAATGGCAAGAAAAGATTCTTTCTCATAAGAGTAATGAACAGTTTGCAAGTGATGTAAATTAAATCTGCTACTTGTTAATGTTTTTTCAATAAGCTGCCCATGATAGAAGAAAATTCTCAGGGTTTGAATGGTATTGACAATTCACAGTGATAGGTAACCACACAAAGACTGAGTAGGAGGATGATCGGAGAGGGAAAAGTAAACATGGTAGAGGAAATGATACTTCTTTCTAGGCGAAAAGCTGAAAATGAAAGAGCCATTTAAAATAGAAGACGGGCCCAAGCTCATCGCTAAAGAGAAACACTTTAAAAACACTGTATTAACACTGATATTTCAGGATAGAAGAGTCTTGTTTCTCTGACTTGTTTAGAATGTTAAGACTCACGGATGTGCAGATGTAGGCCTTGCTCACTCCTGAAATTTTACCTTAATGACTTTCTTTCAATCTCAACATTTTCTCAAGTTCCAACTCTGAGCTTTATTGACAAGTCAATGGAAGACATTCTGTTTACATCACAGGGAAAGCCGTGCACATGTAAACAGGGGATATCACTCTGCCTTGGAAATAACAAAGCAGTGACTATTAGCTTCTCACTAGGTGTACCAGAGCATGAGTGAAGGAGAGAGATGGCCTGTGAAGAATAGGGTCTCAAGTGAGCCTGGGGTTGCATGCAGTCGGAGGAAATGGAACAGTACAACCTGTTTAGGTGATGGCTGCCAGCCCCCCCACCCCACCCCCACACACAACTGCTGCACTGAAGCTGTAACCTTGCCACTGCCCCTTGTTACTGCTGCTTCTTAGTTTTACCAGATTGCCCTGCACTACTGAAAGAAAGGACCAGCCTAAAACAAAATCTTTAGTGTGCCTCATGTTGCAACATTACCAGAGGAATACTGGCGAATATCCTCTATTCTCCTCACTGTGAACCTGAGAAGGCAATTGTTGTAAGGGATTAGTGGGCAAATCACAGCCATTTGTCCAGAACAATCACAACTATTCATTTAGAAACAATAGCAGGCTTGCCCCTTACACCAATCACAGTCATCAGGGCTGTCTTTGAGCTGCCCCAGCCATTGTAAATACTATATGAGTGCCTTGAGACAACTATCCTGAAAACTGACGCTGATTTTTCCACATCCTGAGGGCACAGCCAGAATTATTTGTACCAGATGTTTTATAATCCCAAATCTGGATGAACCATTTCTTCCATGGCCTAAGGGAGGGAACTTGCCCTGGTGGAGTTAATGCTGTGCCTAGTGATAATGTGCAAGGCCATGACTGGTCCAAATTGCAAGCCTTGATGACTGTTGTCTTGACAATCATTTTGATCATGGTAGCCTGTGCAGCAGGGAAGAACCCAGTGGCTGCTAACCAGGGAATCAAACTGTACCATTCCCAACATCTTTGCTTATTTATAGTAAAATAAATATCAGTTTGGGTAGTTACAATGTAAACTTACAGAATTTATCCAAATACCAGCATCAACAATTTTAAGACATTCTAACAATAACTTAGTACTGCTCAGTGCTTGCCCCACACAGAGAAAGGCACTTACTCTTTATATGTCTTAGTAGTCCTGATTTGTCTGTGCAATGTTAAAACAATATTCCTGCACCAAAACACTGGGCTATTTTTGAAAACCAGACAAATTAAAAGTGCACAAAGTTTAGGTTGAGCTTAACTCTATTGACTGCTTCCAAGTTGAATAGTCCTCTCCTCATGCTAGCATGCTCTTAAAACACTGGTCTATCCGTCTTCTGCCTCTAGTCATTCCTATGATCTCAACATTGCATTTTTCTAATGGCTCCAGGAATTAGTCTCTCTACAATTGCTAACAATGACCTGCAGTTTTCCTTAAGAACCAAAAAAGAAAATGTCCGACTTTATTTTAGAAAGTAAGTGGTCACCAAGCTCATGCACTATAGTTAAGACAGGAACTAATCCTGTGTGTCTTCACATTGTAACTATTCCAGAGTCTGTGAGTTTACTTTCCAGCTATTAACTCCTTTTAGGGCTCAGAGCCCAGATAGTCAAATTGCCTCCCTTGTCCCTCACAGGCTTTCTATGTGCACTGATCTAAGACCTAGTTTTATTGTAATCACATAATTGATAGATGCACTCAGTTTTTACTAGTCCATTTTAGAAATTGTGCAAGTCATGATTCCATGAATTGGAAGCAGAAACAGATTACACTATTAAAGGGGTGAGTTTATGTGAGTGTGGATTGGGTATCTGGGATTATCACAGTGGTTCTGAGCTTCAATGTGCACTAGAGTTATCTGGAGGTTCCTACTTTCATTGTCTGTTGTAGGAGGTCTAGAGAGCATCCAACAGTTTGCATATATCACAAGTTTCACATGTTGCTCCTGGGGTCATAGCAAAACAGGAGAACTACAATTCTTCAGCATCTTGGGAAGCTCTGCAGCGATTCCCATTAGCCAGAGAGAAGTGAGACATTGACCCAAGAGGCGTGACCTGAGGAAGCTTTATTCAGGCCTGTGTTTTTAGAAAAAGCTCTGCTTGTGTGTGGCTGGTGGTATCCACTGAAACAAAAGTTGGGTACATCTGAATAATTAGCAAATAGAAATTTAAGATGGAAGGGAACATCTGAGGAACTAAAGAATGTGCCGTGGACCATTCCAAAACACACAGCTAAAAATGGACATTCTTAATGCAAAGGACTGGAAGCAGCACAAGGCATGAAGCCCCTAACGGACCAAGGGGCTGCTCTGGCTTTGATGTATCTTCAAGGTGGAATCATGAGGAGGAAGCAAAAAGAAGGATAAAGTTATCAAACTTCGACATATTATCACCTTTGCTAAAACCCAGTGTCTTACAGTTACCTAAGTGGACTGATTTTTTTAAACACTTATTTATTAATTCAAGTTACATCTCCATTACAGCCCCCTTCCTCTATCCATCCCAGTCTCACCCTCCCATCCTCTACCTCCTCTCCCACCTATCCTATTCCTCTGGAGTGGGGTGCCCCCACGTATCAGTCCCCCTCAGTTCATCAGTCACATGAGGGCTAAGAGCTTCCTCTTGCCAAGGGGGCATACATGGCAGATCCACTATGGTGGAGTGTCCCACTAAAAGGTAACAAAATCCATGTTCCTGTTCTTTTGAGTCTGTTGATTGTAGGATAGTTATCCTATAAAATATGGCTAAAATCCAGTTATAAGTGAATATATGTATGCCATGTGCATCTTTCTGGATCTCAGCTCATTCATGATGAGCTTTTCTAATTCCATCCATTTGGTGGCAAATTGCATGATTTCCTTGATTCTGGTGGCTAGTATTCCATTGTGTAAATGTACCACAGCTTTTTTGTCCATTCTTTGGTTGAAGAACATCTTGGTTGTTTCCAGTTTTTACCTATTACAAATAAAGCTGCTATGAACATAGTTGAGATGTCCTTATGGCTTGGTAAGGAATCTTTTTAATATATTCCCAGGAGTGATATGGCTGATTCTTGAGGTAGAGCTATTCCAAGTTTTCTAAGTTACCACTAGACTGATTTCCACAGTTGTTGTACAAGTTTGCACTCCCATCAGCAATAGGGGAGTGTTACACTTTCTCCACAACCTCATCAGCATGTGCTATCTTTTGAGTTTTTGATCTTAGCCATTCTGACAAGTATGAGATGGGATTTCAGAGTCATCTTGAGATGGATTTCTCTTATGATTAAGGCTGTTGAACATTTCTTTAAGTGTTTCTCAGCCATTAGAAATTCCTCTTTTGTTTATTCTTGGTTTAGCACTGTACCCCATTTTTTATTGGATTATTTGGTTTCTTGGTGTTTAATTTCTTGAATTCTTTTTTAATTTGGATATTGGTCCTCTGTTGGATGTGGGGTTGGTGAAGATCTTTTCTCAATCTGTAGGTTGCCTTTGCTTTACAGAAGCTTTTAAGTTTCATGAGGCCCCATTTATTGATTGTTGGTCTCACAGCCTGAGCTATTGGTTTTGTGTTCAGGAACTTGTCACCTGTGACAATGAGTTCAAAACTTTCCTTCACTTTCTCTTTTATTAGATTGAGTGCGTCCACTTTTATATTAAGGTCTTTGATTTATTTGGAGTTAAGTTTTGTTCAAGGTGATGAACATGGGTCTATTTGCATTCTTCTACAAGTTAACACCCATTAGACCAGCACCATTTGTTGAGGATGCGGTCCTTTTTCCATTGTACGGTTTTGGCCTCTTTGTCAACAATTAAGTGACGATAGGTGTGTGGGTTTATTTCTGGGTCTTCAATTCGATTTCACTGATCAACTGGTCTGTTTTTATATCAGTATCCCACTGTTTTTATTACTATTACTCTGTAGTATAGCTTGAAATCAGGGATGGTGATACCTCCAGATGTTTATTATTATTATACAGGATTTATTTAGCTATTCTGCTTTTTTTTGTTATTCCATATGAAGTTGAGAATTGTTCTTTCAGGTCTCTAAGTAATTGTTTTGGTATTTTGACTGCAATTGCATTGAATTTGTATTTTGCTTTTGGTAGGATTGATTTTACTATCAGTAAATTTACCTCTCTGGTACTTAGCTGCTTTATCTGTGAGAAACGGGTAGTTGTGCTGTCCTCATCAGAGTAACTGAACATATATAAATTATTGAGTATGTGGATTTCGGCTGATGAGGGTGGAAGTCTGGCATCAAGGAAAGGCCTCTGGGCCTACCACTAAGATGATAATGGACTCACCTTGTTCAGCTGAATCTCCTATTTCCTCTGATTTAAGGATCCTAGATCCCTGGAGAGGAGACATGGACTTAACCCTCCTCTGATTTTCCCATGCTAATGATGTCTGTTGGTGCTTTGGCTTTCAGCCAATGACATTTAGTGTAGGCCTCTAGGCTCTCTGGAGTTTTTCCACTCCCCTCATTGCCCATTAACTAATTAGGCATTGCATTTTCTCTCTTCTAATTGGACAATAAACAGCAAATCAAATACCACCCCTTCCCACTACTACTATTATGTACAAAGGTACATAATACTGATTCACAGAGCAAATTCCCCTTTTTTCTCTGCCCCCAAGATGAATGTCTAAGTCTGTTTATTTTGGTGGTGGGGAGTGCTTTTCATACCATGAAGGATTCACCTCTATTGCCATTTGCCTGTCTAGCCAGGCTCTCAAGGATCCCAGACTCCGTCCTAGCCACCACCTAGCTAGGTCTCTGACTGCAGGCAGACAGGGCTCATCTCTTTCCAGTTGCTGCCACTGGCAGCCTAGCCAGGCTCACTTTTCTTTTTAACATTTATTTATTAATTCAAGTTACATCTCGATCACAACCTCCTCCCTCCTGCCCTCCCTCCCTATCATAACCTCCCACACTCTACCCACTCTTGTTCCTATCCTTCTCCCCACATATCAACCTCCCTCAGCTCATCAGTCTCATGAGGGCTAAGAGCTTACTCTTGCTCAGGGCCTGACATGGCAGCTCAAATAGGATAAATATAGGGTAAAGTGTCCCACTAACAGGTAGCAACATCTATAACTGAGACCATAACCTCCCCACACACACACTTGCTAAGGGCTCTGTATGAAGACCAAGTTGCTTATCTTCTGTATTTGTATAGGGGATTCCAAATCTAAGCTTTTTTTTTTTTTTTGGTCAGTGTTTCAGTCTCTATAAGCCTCTAGGAGCCTAGGATGGTTAGTTCTGCTGATCTTCATGTGTTGGTCTTGACCCTTCTGGCTCTCTGTATTTCTACTCCCTCTCTTATATAGGGCTCCCAGAGCTTCACCTAATATTTGACAGTGTATCTCAATCTTTGCTTTGTTCTGGAATTTCTCATAGGATAGTTATGCTAAGTTTCTGTTCCTTTGGGTCTGTGGGTTGTAGGATAGATATCCTGTACTATATGGCTAAAATCCAGTCATAAGTGAATACATTCCATGTGCATCATTCTAGGTCTCTGTTAGCTCACTCAGGATGATCCGTTCAGGCTTGTTTCCTGACTGAGGTCTCTGCTGGACCTCTGTTGTTTTTTCCTGATCACCAGCTTCCATGTGGCCACTGCTGGCCTGGCAAGCTAGGCTTGTTTGGGGTGCATGCTCCCACAGAGAGGCACTGATTTTACTCCACCTCTCTTGGACCACCCACCTGCCTGCCCGGCCTGGCTTGCCTAGCTCACAACCTACATGGCCACTTCTCTTCTGCTTGGGCCAGCTTACTTTGCTCAGTCCCTAGACTGGCCTGGGACACCCAGAACCCAATTTTGAAACCACAATTGAGTAAAGTATTAAATACTTGTATTCATTATGATGAAATATGTTATAATTAGAATTATGGAGCTCTATATCATCTTTGATAGATGTTTGTGTCTAAGCAAAATTTATGATGATTGCTTTATTGTACTGCATTTGAGCTCTGATACTAGAAATCAAGAAACAGGATAAGTGAACTGGACCAAAAAATTGCCAGTAGGAATATGTCCCAAATGCCTTGCAGAGTTTAGGAAAATCCATAATCCATAATGAAGGATTTAGTCTCAGATTCAAAGATATGTCATGTCAAATAAAGTAACAAGAAAACCAATAGTACTAAAATGATAATAGCAATGAATATTTATGGAATAATTCCTGAATTTTATGTGCCATACCACACAGCTTTAAAGTATAAGCATACAAGTATATATTTTAGTTTCTGTGTGTGTATATATGCATATACATGGTTAGGTGGTGTATATAACATAATGAACTTATATTTTAATTTAAAAGTAAAAATATATACTTAAGATTTTAAAAATACATTTAAAAATCCAAATTGGTCATGGTGGTACACTTCTATAATTTCAGCACCCAGCACTCTTAGGTAGAAGTGATATTGAATTTAGTCTAAGCTACACTATATGATACTGTCTAACTATGGGTGAAGGAAGTGGCACTTCCTGGATCTGCTTGGCTATAACACCACCATGTGTTGGTTAATATTAGCTCTTCAAATATTAGGTATTTGAAGTATACCATAAATGTTCTGTGTTTGCAGTTTGCATAAAAAGATGAGAATTTCTTCCTAGTCTTGAGATCTAATATCTAATATTAATCTCTTTATATACATAGTTACACTACATATATATGTGCACATATTACTTATATTTATAAACTGTGAGTATTTAAATATATTTTAAAATTGTGTATAAATAATATATATTTATTTATATAATAATATGTAGTGTGATTATTCACACACAAGCATACTCACACACATACCTGTATTCTCCATTAGTTCTGTAGAATTATGATGAAAGTATGAACCATCACTGAGATGTCAATAGCACTTTATTTGTCCAATCAGGTTTATCTTTTGCATTCTGTTTCTACTGACTTTTAAATCATCTGATAAGTCAGATATGACTTACCCAAGCTCAAGACAATGAATTTTCAAATTCTATATAACAGCTGTTCATCTTTCCCACTCAAAAAGAGACATTTATTTCTTCCTGTTCTGCCTGACATATCTCCATATGTTTTTTTTTTTTTTTAAGAACAGGAAGCCAGGCTATATGTGCTATTCAGAAATGAATAGACTTGAAGTCCAGATATTTCATGATTACTAGGGTTTGAGGATGAGGAGTCTGACATTTTAGTTGTAGTCAGGGTGTGGACAGAGGGAGATAAGGAAATTTCACCAGTCTTCTTCACATGTTTCCTCATGATAAGTAGCAAGTAAGATATTTCAATGGTCCTAAGGGGAAAATAAATGGGTTAAACCAATCACACCCACAATGAGTAATCAGGAAATAGCCAGAAAATTAAGGTCTGGTGTTTCCCACTTTGTTGTCCCTTCTTCCAGAATGCTGTGTAACTCCCACACATGTTCCTGATCATGGTTTGATGTTCAACTATTGACAATTGTTTTTGATACAAACTCAAGTCATGCCTAATAGCCAAGTCATATTTTCTAACATAAAAATGATATGCCTGTGTGGTTATTTTCTGCTCAATTTTGAAAAATGTATCTCATTTCTTTCAAAGACAATAAATTAAGAGCATGGTTTACACTGTCAACTCAGATCCAACTTTTTTCTTGACCTCTCCCTGATAAAACTAAATTTAAAAGCAATTAGATGATTCATGCTTTTCATATTTGATATGTAGCTGTAGTTATTCCCCATAACCCCAGAAATGAAAATAAGAATCTTGGGGCAGAAAAGGATAAAATACTTTTGTGTTAAAAGAATCTGTACTATCTGCAGAACTTAGAAACTATCTCAGGAAACACTACTACAATCTTCCCATTAGTAAGAGCCAATGCCTTCAACAAGTATAGAAAAAAAGCTTTAAGAGATCCAGGTAACACTCCTGTTCAAGTATAAAGAGAGCACACAAGCTATAACAGAGATCCTGGGATTCATTACCATGAAGCTTTATCACTCATTGGGTTTTCTAGTTTTCAGGCTTAGTGACTCCTCACTGAGTGCATGTAGAATTTGTTTCTTGGCACATAGGAAAAGCATGAAGATTTACTCTTTGTCCCTGTGAACTCTTGTGTGGTCACTCTGGACACCCAAATGCCTTTAACTAAACTCATTTTCCACAATCATTTCCCAATATGCAGTAAGAATCACCACCAGTGTGGGTCCTATAGAACCATTCTTGTCACCATTGTCTCCATATTGCTACTGAGTATTGGTCATGTCTAGAATCACCATGATACTCCTATTAATTACAACAAAAGCTGATGCAACTTCTTCCATGAAGACTTCTTAAATTTATTCATCCAGAAAAAAACATATAAGACACAGGTCATTGAAAATACTAGGAGATGGGAAACAGAGTTGTTTCATACTGTTTTTCTCCTCAGTACATTCTTCTTTACTATAATTTTTATTACAAGAAGAGAGAATTTTATGTTAGAATATGTAAGCAGTACCATTGTTAGTTTGCTAGCCATCTTTGTCTTTGTATGACCAAAGTTATCTTAAATTGTGAACGTTAGTGTACATTAAGGAAAACAGTATATTTTCTATGTAGTATTTGACTACTCCCAAATACGCAAAGAAAAAGTTAATTTTATCTGAACAATTTAACACTGTTTTTTCTACCTGACCTACTTTGATTGCTTTCTGGACTTTGTGAGAGGCTTGAAAAGGCTTCTTAAAGGGCATGGCATATGATGCCCTACATCTCACAGGGCAGTGAGAAACAGTCCCTATGAAGATGCATACAGAAGCATCTTCGGTGCTTGATCAGTGGCTGAGGGGGCATTCACTTTTATCTGTGGGCTAAGTAACCACATACAAATGTGGTATTTCAATCTTGCTAATCCATAAATAACAAAAGATAGCACTAAGCACCAAATACAGGGTTTTGTGTTAAGCCCCATGGTTATTGGTTAATGTCTGCAGATATTTGCACTGTAGTGGTTCTGAAAGTGTGACTTGAAGGCATCTAGTAAGAGAGCTGCTTACTTAACTAAAGACAACAGCATTGGACTCTCATTTTTATGGAAGTCACTCTTCCCAAGGCGATTCTCTTGGCTAATGACTGTGTGTGGCAACTATATTGATATTAGTGAAGGACTAGACACAGGTTTATCAACTGATGACTGCTTTGATGTCAAGGTTTCTTGAGAGTGGCCTTAATATATTCTTCTTAATAAGCAGGGTGGTAAAAATATCTGTAAAGTCCTCTTTTTCCTCTTATTTCTCCAGGACGATCTCTCTTTCCTAGTGTTTCCAGCTCTATGATTTTCATCAAAGGTCACCCCTTATTAAATCTTTAGGCAGTGATTATAATCATAGCATCTTCATTTCAGAAGATTTGTTCTAATATAAACTCATATGGTGATTCTGTGAAGTAACTGTCATTTTCTTAGGATTTACAAATGGAAAATATAAGCACTGAAAATTTCCTGAGGTCTCACAATCCATTACTGCAGAATGGTGAGTCTTCAGATAAAACTTATGCCAGGACAAGTACAAACCTTGACATCTCAGAGCATACCTAATGGTGACTAACCATCGACATACATATGTAGAAATCTTTTGAATGAGATTATGTGGACTAGTTGCAAATGAAGAGCATATTTGTGAGTTAGATGATAATTTAGAGGAAAATTACCCAGAATGACAGATTAAGGATACAGATACAGTTTGATATGCAGTTTGCAGAAGCTAGAGAAGAAAGTATGGATAGAGTAGGGAAAAAAATTCTGAGTGCGACTTAATATAGATGAATTCTTAGCAGTTGTATCTTAGAGAATGAAAGCTTTAACTTGTTATTACTTGTTTTATGATTTCTTATAGATTCTCCTTAGTTATCAAGGTGTGTGTGTGTGTGTGTGTGTGTGTGTGTGTGTGTGTGTGTGTGTG
>CAJQZJ010034331.1:5072197-5086760 GCA_907164525.1 Lophiomys imhausi
AGGAAGGAAGGAAGGAAGGAAGGAAGGAAGGAAGGAAGGAAGGAAGGAAGGAAAAGAAAGTCTGGGGAACTGTACTTTAACTACAGTAATATAGATAACTTGACAGAAATAATCTTTGATATACCCTGCCCAACTCTTTCTTTAGTTCTCTGCTGTAGGAAGAGTTATGTCTTAAGTTCATTTAAAAAACAAAAACAAAAAACTTGTGGTGGGACCCATGATTGGAATAACTACTACTGTCATCAGCCACCATGTTATGCTATCTATCTGAGTGAAATCTTGGAAGATAAATATTCCTTAATCTCTCTACTGCGAGCCACTCTTAAGCTTGAAGGAAGGGCAGTGTGTTGATAGGAAACACATAAGAGACACTGTGATGGTTAATATCAGTTGTCAGCTTGACAAGATGTAGAATTACCTAGGAGACAAACTCCTGGTCATGTTTGTGAAGGAGATTCTAGATTGGTATAGCTGAAGTGAGGTGACTCATCTTAAATGTGGATGACCCCATTCATGAGTTAGAGTCCTGCACTGGATTAAAAGGAAACAGAGATCTCAGCACCAGCATTCATGTCTGTCTGGTTTTTGAGTGCTTTGCGGTGTGACCTGCATGGCTCAAATCCGCACTTCCATGCTTCTACCTCTGTAAGGAACTGTACCCTTAAATTGTGAGCCAAAATAAAGCTTTCCTTCCTTATGCTTCTTTTGTCATATATCTTGTCATAGCAAAGAGAAAGGTCAACTACTACAGGTTGTAAATTGCTAGCTAATCTACCTCTGTCACCTGAGATATACTCACAGTAGTGTGCATGTGCATGCGTGTGTTTGGTAAGGAAAGTCAATGTTTGCCTTCAAGCTTCATCATTACTTGCTATGTAACAATTTGTGGATCACAAGGCCAACTTCCAGTCTCAGTGATATCTCTGAGTTGTGGTGATTATTAATTTTTCATCTGTTATATAACAATCAGATCTATCTTTCTTTCTGCAACAACAAAATAGTAAAAATTACTCCAAAAATAGAAAGTTAACTGTTTCACAGAACTGAGGCCTTTCATTTCCTCAAAAGTTTTGAGGTGTTCAGTGATTAAGACTGTCTGCTATCTAGTGCTTCACGTGCCATTCAACTCATTGTGGGAAAATCCCATTTTTAAGAAAAAAATCAAATTTTGTTATATTAGTGAATATTATACATGTATATGTTCATTATATAATGAATACATAATTATACATTGTATATATTATATACAATTATAACTAGTCTCCAGACACATTTACATATTCTGAACAAAATGCCAGAACTTGTGTACATTTTGTTGCCCACCAAATTGTGTTACTATAAAGTCATCGGTTTTCCCTTAAAGAATTTTGTCTTCTTCCAAGAAATGCTTGGATTTCTCTTTCTGAACTAAACCAGACGTACTTTAATTCTGATAACTAATTCTTATTTTATCTTCAGTCAAATGAGTCCTCCAGGTATAAAGTGCATTGTTAACAGTCTTAAATTATTATTGAATTAATAACCAACAGATTGGTGGCAAGTATAATTTGTTGGGGTCAAGATGATAATAGTGATTTGATGTACACTGATAATAAAGTGTTGCAGGTCATTTTAAAGTCAACATATTAGTTAAAAAACATTTAGAAAATGGGATTATGATTGCTGTGTGTAACCCATGAAGGAGAAGTGTTTGATAATGAGAGTAAATGTGTCAACCAGAAGACAAAGAATTCTGAAAGTTAATCTATTCATAACATGTAGACATTCTACAATTAAGATAATTCCACGGAAATTCCCTGAATTAGTTCATAGGTATATCTGCAAATTCACTGCCAGTAAGACATTGAGCTGCTGGATTGTGTTTTCCAGTTGCTGTTATTCACCTGGGGATTATCTTTTGAAGTAAAGAAACTTCTATTTTGTTTTTCTTTTATTTTTGAGATTATACTATAATGAAATTATTACCCTTTTCCACCCCCTCAAATCACCCCAAATTTCCCCTTTTGTTCTCTTTTATGATTTTTTTATTGTGTTGCATGCATATGTGTATATGTTTATGCATATAGATTTCTAAGTATAATATGCTCAGTCTGTGTAATGGGTAATGTCTCTTTGCAGTATTTATATTCCGCATTTAACTCTGACTCCCTGCAGAACTCAGACAACAGAAAATGGATACATTGAGTGTTTTAATGATAGTACCCTGGACAAAAATCCTGTATTGAGAGACAAAATTTTAAAATTGTCTTTAGGGAAATGAAATTCTTCATAGAAGTATGGAGCTTCACTATAGAGAATATATTGTAAACGGGCACAATGTCTCCAAGGGCTGAGAGGAGAGGGAGAAGTTGATTATTGGGGAAATATGGAAACAATAACACACAGATGTGGTAAATTGTTTTGGCATTCAGATGTTTTCTCTTCTCTTCTCTGAAAGAATTTTCAGGATTTTTTTTTAATTTATAGTTCTTGGTTCATTGCTATATGGACTTTGACAGCTCACAAAACTGATGTCGAGATCCACCCTTGACTTCAGGTCAGTGGAAGGGCAACTGAAATGACCCTGTCATATACAGACAAAACTTTATGTCCTTGTTTGTAGTGAAAATATTGTTCCATCTTTCTTCTACAGTAGCACTGAATTAAGGTATAATTCTTAAAGTTTAGTTGTATAGTAAAAAAGATTCTGAGATTTTTGAGAAGCCATACAGGAAATATTTCTTGCTGAAAGCCACTGAGAAGGGACTTGTTTATCATCACAAGATAAAGTACAGAAAACTTATTGAAGCAGTAATAAAAATTATTACATTGGCAATCCTATGGTCATTCTAAATATGTAACTATGTAAACTATATCATCATCATAGGCCATTTGTATGCACACATACACAACTTCAAACAATTGTGCAGTTAAAGTACACCATCCATTTTGAATGCTTTATACAAATATCTTACTAGAATTCAACACTCATGAGCTTCTACCATTCATGAATTGTACTATATTCACAAAAGACACATGAATATCTGGAGTATGTGTTTTAAAACTCCATAAATAATCACATAGTAAGTTGATTTCAAACTTATTTTAAGTTTGCTATCTTGAATTCCAGCATGGAATTCTGAATTAAATTAGATAGATATTTATTTTAGTTTAATAGATAAGTGGTTATACGAGAATGCCAGATAATGTGTTTTGCTTCATGTAGCAGAAGATGGACTTTGTGAGTTGGAAGAACTGATCATAATGACTTCTAATGGTCATTAATGTTTATGGAACAGAAAATGGAAGCACAAGATAAAGCAGTGTCCAGCCAAGGATCTTTAACCCTATGTGTATATAATTTGGGAAATTTGAAATTTCTCAATGTTTATAACTTAAATTTTTTTTTTCACTTAACAGACCTCATAAAGGTCAGTTAAGTGCCTGGTCTTGACTGAGTAGGAGGACTGATGGTTTCTGTTTGGTGTTACTGTAGTGGTTCAGATGAGAATGGACTCCACACACTCATATATTTGAAGGCTTGGTCGCCAGTTAGTGGAGCTGTTTGGGAAGATTTAAGAAGTATAGCCTCGTTGGAGGAAATGTGTCACTGGGTTGGAGGTTTCAAAAGCCCATGCCAAGCTCAATCTCTCTGTCTGTCTCTGTCTCTCTCTGCCTTCTGCTTGTGGATCTGGGTGTAAAGCTCTCAGTTATTTCATCTGCCTTCATGCTGCTGTAATATTTTCCATGATGATAATGAACTAATTCCCTGAAACTGTAAGGAAACCACCAATTTCACGCTTTCTCTTATAAGTTGCCTTGATCACAGTGTCTCTTCATAGCAATAGAAAAGTAACTAAGACATATAGTGTTGTGGTAGATATGCTGGGACTACCCTTGACAGACCTAGAGTACAGAGTGCATGGAGATGGTCTCTTTCTTCATTTGTTCTCTGTTACTTCCCATGTAACTTAATTTAACATTTTAAAATATTCTACCTATGCCTCTTGGTGCATCACAAGGGTATGAGGCTACTGTGATAACTTTGCCCTTAATTCTATGGCAATTTTATCATCTCAAGAAGAAACCTGTTCATCCTTTAGAAGTCACACCCTATTCTTTCTCCCAGTATGACAAAATCAAATTTGTGTCACTAAGATTTTACCAATTATGGGCAATTTGTGAATATTGTAAAATGTGGGGTTTTATAGCTGGCTTTCCACTCAGTACAATTTTTTCATGTTCCTTATATACTGTTATACTCAGCAGGATCCTATTTTTTTTATGAACAAATGCATTCCACTGAATGGGTTTTACATTAAGTTATCCATTTATCACCTAATTGATGAAAATAATAATATCAACATTTCTGCAAAGTTGTTTATAGGGATATATACTTAAGTTCCATTGGATGTTTTTCCACAAGTATGGTTGCTACGCTACTTATCAACACCAAAGGTAAGATTTTGATAAGGGGCTAAGTTATTCTAACTGGATGTGTAATTTTCCTTGCCCACCATTAATATGTGAGGCTCTGTGTTCTTGTCATCCTTATCAGTTCTTGCTAACATTCATCCTTTTATGATAACCATTATAGCACATGCAAAATGGTTTCCAATTTTTATTTGAAATTTCATGGTAATTAGTGATATTTTTATCCATATGCTGACTGTTTATTACTATGTCATTTTTTGGAGGTCTTTGTCCACATTTTCAAACTGTTAAATTGCATGATTGCTTCTGTATTAGTTTTATTCATTTTATCACATTATTTTACATTTTAAATTCACTGCAAAATTCAGAAGGAGGTGCAGTTATTGTTCATATAGTTCTATTTTTCACAAGTGTCTAGTCTCTCTCAGAAAATTCTTTAACAGAGAGGTACATTTGTTCCAATTGAAACTTGATAGCCACTTAAACCTATACATTGTATCACTGTTCATCTTGACTGAGAATTATATAGGTTTGGAAAGCTGTCTAATAAAATGAAGCCAAAGCTTATAATATCAAACTAAATACTTCCCCTGCCCTAAAAATAACCCAAGAACTCTACTTATTCTTTATTCATTTCCCATTAAGTCCTTCTTAACCACAAATCTACCCATATTCTTTATAGTTTCCATTTTATGAAATAAGGTGCTGTTTGAGTTTCTTCATATTTCTGAGGTAAAAATATTCTTCATATATTTTAGTCATTGTAGAACTATCAAATACTGGATTTTCAAATGTAGTCTTCAAAATTATAGGGTTTATTTTGCATGTCATCTTTTCAAGCAATAATTTTCAATTTTGAATTGATAAAAATTGTTTAACTATCACCCTTTTTTATTCAGGCTGTCAATAGTATCTAAAATGCACTCCATTAGCTATATTCCCATGTTTAATTAACAACTTTGTATTTTTATCTTTATAATTAAGACTGTGATCCATGTAATATATAATATAATAATATATTTATATATAATACATATTATATATTATTATAAATATTTAATATATAAATAGATAAATTCAGATGTCCATGGAGGTCAAAATAGTGCATCAGAAGTTCCTGGACCATAGTTAAAATGGCTGTGAGCTGTTCGATGTGGGTTCTGGGAATTAAACTTGAATGTTCTATAAAAACAGTATAGGGTTGCAACCCCTCAACTGTCTCTCTTGACTCTCTGATTACTCTTAAATCAGAATTTGTGGTTTATGTCCTTCACGAATATATATATATATATATATATATATATGTATATGTATATGCTATATATATACACACACACATTTGTATGTATGTATGTATACTTTCTGTCGTTGAATTGTCTTGAAACTCTTATTCCAAACCAATTAGCCTCAAATGTAGGGTATTGTACATACTTCCAACTCCTTCTGATCTGCTACCTTTATAGTACTACCATGATATTGTAATTTTGGTTACTATAGGTTTTAAACTGTTTTAAAATGGAGACGAGAAATTTAAAGATTTACTCTTTTATTTCAAGAGTCTTTGCATAGTTATTTTTTTTAATGTTCATTTATTACTTCAAGTTACATCTCCATCATGATGCCCTCTTTCCACCCCTCCAAGTCCCACCCTCCCACCCACTACCCTCTCTCCCCTCTCTTCTACTCCTCCCCATGGAATGTCCCTACATACCAGTCATATGAGGGCTAAGAGCTTCCTCATATACTGCATCACTAGGGCAAAGTGTCTCATTAACAGGTAACAAAGTCTATGTTCCTGTTCCCTTTGGTGCATTGGTTGTAGTATAGTTATCCTGTACTATATGACTAAGATCTGATTATAAGTGAATAGATGCCATGTGCATCCTTCTGAGTCTGGGTTAGCTCACTCAGGATGAGCCTCTTTAGTATCATCCGTTTGGCTGCAAATCACATGATTTCCTTGTTTCTGATGGTTGAGTAGTATTTCATTGTGTAGATGTACCACAGTTTTTTTTTTTTTTTTTTTTTGTTTTTAATCCATTCCTTGGTTGAGGGACATCTAGGTTGTTTCCAGTTTCCAGCTATTATGCAGTCATGTTTTTACACTTACAAATGAAGTTTAGAATTTCCTTTTCTATTAAACAAAATTTGCTGTAATTTTGAAAGTTGATGCATTAAAACAGTCTGTCAGATGCCATCTTTTCCACAGTATCTTATTACCTGATTGATGTTTGTGGATCTTCCCTTTTATTTAGGTTTTCACTTTTACAGCAGTAATTTTTGTTTTCAATGTATAAAGGTGAATCATTTGCATTACATTTTTTCCTAAGATTTTTCCTTTTAGTATTATTATGGGTGTTTTTATGTTAATAGTAGCTTTTGGGCACTGAGAGAAATTCTCCAGGTTACTTTATGTCAATATTTTTCATATTGTTGAATTTCTTTGAACCTCTTGTATCCATAGTTACAGATGCCTGTGAGCTGTTTTATGTGGGTGCTGGGAACTGAACTTGGATGTTCTGTAAAAGCAGTATATGCTTGTAATCCCTACTCCACCTTTTCAGCCTCTCTGTTTATTCTTAAATTAGCATTTGTAGTCTGTGTCCTTCATGAATGTATACATTTATCTCTTTGCACATTATCATCTATACTATTATCTTATTTATTTTTTGTCTTTCAGATTTTTGTTATACCTTCTTTAGTCACTGAATTAACAACCCATTCCTTTTTCCACTGTCCTTATATAGGCTTCTAGCAGAAAGCATGGCCCAGATTTAAGGTGTGCCTCAAGATCTGGATCAAAAGCATGTGTCTTCCTGCCTCAAGATCCAGATCACAGGTGTATACTCCATTTCTGGATTGTAGTTTATTACAGATATAGACAAGTTGACACTCAAGAATATCCATTACCGATACTATCCTATGTACCCACAGTTCTTACATTAAAATCCCAATCCCTTTCCATCCCTCATTTGTTTATCTCAGAAAATGCCATACTTGGAGACAGGTTGTTCAGAAAGGAGATAATAGGGCAAAGGGAGATGGCAAGACAGTCTTTTGGTGAGAGGTCTCATTTGATAAAGTTTTTGCCTCATGTACTGTTTACTCTTCTACTTCTGTGGAAAGTGCCATGACCAAAAGCAATGTAAGGCATGAAGAGATTATTTTAGTTTACAGTTATGGATGAATAGTGCCCATAATTTGGAGAGATAACATGGTGTGGTAGCAGAGGCAGGAATTTTGGTTACCAAATTTTATCCATACATAGGAAACAAAGAAAGAGAGCAGAAAGCGAGGTGAGGCTATAAAATCTTAAGGTCCACTCCCAGTGATGTTCTTCCAGTGAGGGTTTACATCCTAAAAATTCTATGACCACTGCACCACTCTCAGACAGTATAACCAACTTGGCTACGACTATAAGGACTTAAATCCCCAGAATCTGAATTTCCAGTAGACTGGTATTGACATTTGGAGGTCCCACCAAGATCTTGGGGACCATGAGTCACCAGAAAAGACCCTGAGATGGAGGTATGAGCTTTTTTTTTTTTTGTCTAGTCTAACTCTCTATCTATGCTGTCTGTGAGACTGCTTGTCTCTGTTTTCGTGTTATGGAAAGTTCAAGTTTGGCTTGTTTTCAGGTTCTGCATGAAAGTCTGTCTGGAATGATTTATTGTTTGTGAGACCATTTGTTTTTGTTTGTGTTCTGTGGTTTGGCTTCTGTTGCCTTACTTTCAGTTTTCTTCTTGGTTTGCGCAAGTTCAAAATATTCTGGTTTGTGCATGTCAGATAACATACAGTTTCTGGTTTCTGTGTGTCAGATAAAGCAAGCGACTTCTGAGCAGTAGGGCAGAAGTACCTGTTATCCTGCCAGTCGCAGGAGCCTGGAGGACACTCCAGCTCTCTTGGAGAAAGAAGAGGGAAGAGGTGCCTCCCTTCTTGCCTGGATCCCCAGTGGCAGTGGGGGAAACGGGAACTGGTCTTGCCTAGCCGGTTCTTGGATTGAGATTGGCACTGTCTCACTGTTGTGCTGTACACTGTATAATCTATGTGACTGTTTCCTTGTTTTGGTCTCAGACTGATTTGGACTGATCTGCCAGTTTGTTCAGGTTCTGCCTGGCCAGTTGTTGTGTGCTGGTTTTATGTTTGTCTTCTTTTTTATATGTTTTTGTCTATGTCTTTCTCTGAATCTATACAAGAGAATGAGTTTACATGCAAGCTGAATGTGAATGTATGTCTGACGGGAACAAAAAACAAACAAAAAAATAAGAAAGGCTCCCGAAGGTAAAAGCTGCCTTGAGCTGGGTGAGTTATGGGGTCACCCCTCCTCCCCAGAGGCAGAAATGAAAGCTAGACAGGCTAAGAGGTGTTTGCTACCACCAGGAAAGATAAAAAGGGTCCCACAAGGACAAGTGCTACAAAGTTTGCCTGTTGAAAAATACAACAAAGATAAAAGCAAGTTTCCTGGAGGATGTTGATACAAATAAAGGTTTGGTCATGAAAATATATGTATGTCAAGAAAGAGATGGATGGGATTTAATTTTACTTTGTAATTAAAAATAAAAAATTTGTTCAAAATGTCTGATGTGTGAGGACACCCAGATAGCTAATTATTTTAACAAAGACAAAAAATAAATAAATAAATAAATAAAACAACAAAAAGAAAACATAAAAGTCAGGGATCATTAGGGTCCCCACTAGAGAAAAAAGATAAAAAGCTTAAACAAGTTATGAGGGTCTGGGGCTATAAATACAAGTTATAAAAAAAAACTTCTAAAAAGATATCTAAAAATAAAAAAAATTAAGATTTGATAAATACAAGTTACTGTAAAAAGATATTAATATTTGATAAATACAAGTTACTATAAAAAGATGTTAGGGTTTAATAAATACAAGTTACTAAGGTTAAAAAATTTTAAAAATAACAAAAAATGGTTAAAGATATGTTATAGATGCAGGTTTGCCAGTTGATAGTCAATTAAAGTTATGGTTTTGCTACAATTATGGAGCTTCTTGGTTGTGATGGTCTCTGTTCATTACTGTAGCCTCTTTTTAGAGTAAGAAACCAACAAATCTCATGTTTTACAAGCTGATAGTCACCTTATTTGCAGTTATGCCAAGAAGGTATGCAGTTAGGTATGAGATTAAGCTTTATACAGGCTTCCACAGTCAAACAGAAAGTAACTAACTAAAGACAAGATCCATCTTAGATGGATATGATAGTCCTCAGACACTTCAGAGATCTGCAAAACATTACATTTAAATACTTAATACAAAAATTTTACTCTGAAACAGATGTCAGCTCCTGACAGCATTCCTAGTCTCCTCCAAAGAAGACAATGTGCACAGAAGAACTTCCCCTGAAGTATGACAAAGCTAGCCACTGGGATAGACTGCCCTTTGCCTCAATAGCAGACAGCATACTGTCCAAGCTGAATGTGCTAGACACAGATGGAGAAGTCAATCTCTGAACTTTGCCAAGACAAGGTAAGCAGTCCTTCGTAATTCCTGTATCACAAAATGTCTGTCATACCTTGGTACTGGTGGCCAAAGATATATGTCCCACAGATACAGAGGAACAATGGAATGACTGTCAAGGTAAAAACTGTTATTTTTATAGATTTGGAAGCCAATTGATCTTGCTTACTGAGATGATATTTATTGTTCTCAGATCCCTGATAAGTCTAAAGAGTATAGTAATGAAAGATTTAATAATTTAACAACAAAAACCAAGGCTACAGATGCCTTCTCAATCTATCTTGTGACCACACTCAGAAAACAGTTAACTTCTTCCCCTTGCTATATTACTGTTAAAGTTCCATTATGTTGTTAGTACTAAATGATTAGTCATTAAATCTCCTTTGGTTTAAAAATTGTTCATGTTAATAATTCAAAGTTGTTTTTCAAGTCTTTGTTATGTTACCCTTCTGAATGTAATCATAAAGCCTAGATCTACCAGCCTCAGCTCAAACAGGATTCCAGATAAGTATAGCTGCCTGTTCTTTGAAATGATATTTTTCCCTTGGTCATGGGGTTCCTTACCTTCCCCATTAGTGAACAATTTTAACTTCTGTTTCCATTCTATATTTGTCACAGCAGATTCTCCTCTGGCTGATAGACTCTATCCTGAGATCACCCGTGAATGGCAAACTGCTCAGTCCTGGACTTCCTGAAAACTGATACAAACCAGTACAACCAATATGATTACTCCCTGTCCTTCACCTGTATCAATAGACTAATCAGATGCTTCTGATAACTACCCCATTGCCCAGCCTTTGACTACCATTTCAGCCTTTCTGGGCCCCGATGACAATGTCCTAATGTCAGCTGGAAGTAGTTACAGAAGAGACTACATTGTCCATTGTCCCACCTAACAGGTTGAAATGCTATGTCAAAAGGAACTGCCTTATATAGGCTACAAATGGATATCTATTTCTATAATGCCAACTGCTATACTACTTGGGTCCTTGGTTCTGTTTCTCCTGGTTATGCTTTATGCCCCTTATATGATTACTGCTTATAGTCCTTTAAACTTTTGTCGGAGATAGTTCACTGACATGCTTAAAGATCCATGATCGAGTCTCTCTCTATGACCTAAAAAAGGGGGAAATGTGGAGCCTGACTTAATCCATCTTGAAAAAAGATTTCATTTTGTATTAAGTTTGACTCAGAGCTGATGTCCAGTTCCAAAACAACAACAAAATGTACCCGACCTTATATTCCAGGGGTGTTCCCTCATTATCACCAGACAGATCACTCTGAGAAAGTACCCAAAAAGTCTAAACAAACTTTCTGGTGGTCAAACTGACCACAGCTGGTTAGTCAGTAACAATGAGCCAATCAGAAATGGACATGACTGATTACCCAAATGTCATCGAATAATATGGTAAAAAAAAAAAAACCTGCTTCTTTGTCTGAGTCTCTATATAAACTCTGCACTTTTGGGTCTGGGGACTCTCAATTCAAATTACTGTCAGAGAGTATTGAGAGTCTAAGTTCTGAGCTTAAATAAACAACCCTCATGTATTTACATCAGAGTTGGCTCCAGGGTGGTCTTTGAGGTCTTGAGAATTTGGCAGAACATAACCAGATCTCTGAAAACTGAAATCAGTCTCTGAGAACCAATGTATTAGACCTTCCTCCAACGTATTTCCTTATTTTCCTCATGAGTTCTTTTTAGATTCATTGATTATTTAAGAATTTCTTTAGAATATTTCCCAGTTTTAAGATTCCTTTTGGCATATATTTTTGATTTTTTAAAAATCATTTTAGAACCAGAATATACCAAGTGTTGGATCATGACCATTAATGGCAGTGTGTTTGTGACTTTATGCAGACAATTTGAAGATCATTAGTCCTCCACTGTCTATGATGTCACTCTGGCTCATTCTTAATTTTATAGGTACAGACAGGAGTCTGGAAAGAACTAGTGATACTTCCAGATCCTTTTCTCCAGAAAAATTGTCGGGACCTGAGAAACATGGATTGTGGCATAAATAGATGTTTTAATAAGATGGAGAAGGACACACAGAAGACTGTCAGTAGGTGGGAGAGCAGAGAAATCTTAGAAGCTAAAATGCCCTCGGGCCATGAGCATGTCTGACACTTTATAAGCTATTTACCTGCTTTCTACCATCTCCCACACTTGTATATTGTGTTCTTTCTCTTATATGTGTCACTGCTGGATAAGTTTCTAAAAGTTCTGCCAACAGGCTTCTTCTTTCATACTGGTCTTGATGGTTTTTCTTCCCGTTGTGCTCTCCTGTCATAATAATGCTCCACTTTCTTCACAAGATTGTTGTACTGATTAGTTTTGTGTGTCAACTAAACACAAACTAGAGTCATTAGAGAAAATATCCTCAGCTGAGGAAATGCCTCCATGAGATCTAGTTATCAGGCATTTTCTAACTTAATGGGGGAGGGCTCAACCCACTGTGGGTGGTGCCATCCGTGGGCTGATGGTTTTGGGTTCTATAAGAAAGCAGACTGAGCAAGCCATGGGAAGAAAACCAGTCAGCATAACCCCTCCATGGCCTCTGCATCAACTTCTGCCTCCAGATTTTAGCTCTGTTTGAATTCCTGTCCTAAATTCCTCCAATGATGGACTATGATCTGGAAGCATAAGTACTTTCAGTAATAATGAAAATATGACCAATAACACTCAATGTTCTTTTGTTGTTACTTTTAAAACATGCCTCTACCAATTTAAAAGTACAATTTACTTGTGAAGACATTTACACTTCATTAAATTATTTTTTGCATATAACAAAATTTGTTTGTCATAAAAATATAACAAGTTATGATTCATTGTCTTAAATACAAATAAATCTTTCAAATTTTCATAAAATAACATAGCAAAGAAATCCAGAAGAACAAAATATAACCTGATGGAACTTAAGCTATTGTAAGAGCTTGTGAACTTGATTTTGTGTTTTCTTTCAAGAATGTGTTTACCTAAGTCTGTGTGTGCTAGGGACTGACTGTAATAATTGGAGTTTTAGCAATACACTTTTGTTATGGGGGTTTTAGGGGAAGAGTCTTCATTTTGAATGAGGGGTACCACCAATTTTTTTCCATGGAGTGGACAACAAATTTTACCATAGTTGGAATTGTTGTTTGCTTTTCATGACAGACTATCCTATTGACCTGAAACTTGAAGATTCAGCTTTATTATATATCTCTAAGCCCTAGACTGGGATTACAAAAGCATGTATCAGGAGGCCAACTTTAAAAGAAGGAGCTACGATTGGGATATAAAATAAATAAATAAATAAACTTATAAAAATAATGTTCCTATGATCCCCATATTTGTAGGAAAGAACTTTAATAGTTATCTCACCAACCTTCAAGCATATGTTGATAAAATTTAGATGTAGCTATAACAATCCCTTATAGTAATATTGTTCCTAATATCATATTAGTACCTGAGTCTCGGTGGTGGGCATCTCCCATCAGTTTGACCCTAATAGGAATAACCTTCCCTTTATCTTGTTGAACACAACAGAGTGTGGCCTCTCAACTGAGCCTTTATCTCTGCCTTCATTTTTGTTCATTTTCATCTCTTCCCCATTATACTAATTTTATTTAATCTAATTCCTCCTTATGTTTACACTAAGGTATTACATTCTCAGAGGGATACTCCCATCTTCCCCACCTCTATTCCCAAATGTGTTCATGTATCCCTATTTCAACAGTGGACCTCCTAGACATACCTGTGTGCTTGCCTGTCTTTTGAGGACAAGTTTTATTACTCACAATTCCTTAGGCTTGTTCAATAGCAACAGTTCCATAAATATACTTGCAAGGAATGATGAGAAAACTGACTAGTTTTTTTTCCACTGGTACAGCTTTATAATAGCAGAAAGCAAAAAAGTTTATGGTAGTTAATATGCTGAGTCTCAGTGGTAGCAAGCTTAACCAGTTTCCAGTCTTTCCTTGGGTATTTATTCCCTTGTGGTGAGTTCATCACTAAAAAGCAATTCATACAGTTGAGCAATAACTCCCATAAGAAAATACAGTTTTATAAAATATAGGACCCATAAAAAGCTCTCTCTCTCAATTGTAGTGGCAGTGGGCACAGTACCACACTAGAATATTAGAAGATTATTCAAATATGGAATAGCTAATAGAATACAGTCTAAATTATCTATGGTGCCTTGAATATCATCATAGACTCAATAATAAGAGAGAAACTAACATATTTTGTGACCACAATGATGTTTTTTATTCTTAGAATATTGTTATAGCAAAACACTTACACAATTTTATTCAGAATTTATTTCAAATTTAAAAATACACTTTAATGGAAAGGGAATGGACAAGCCAGAAAAGGAAAAGGAAGGTATGGCAGAGCAGTGTGTTCTAGAATGGACAGCAAGAAAGTGCTTGAAAAGCCACATAGAGACCTACTGTTTATAAATCTTCACACATAAATAGCACTTTTTCACATACTGATGAGCTCCCCATAACCTTCATGTGGAGGTTAGAGGATAACTTGACAAGTAAATACTCTCTGTTTACTATATGGGTTCTGAGAATTGAATTAATATTATTAGACTTGGGCAACTCTCTTTACCTACTAAGCTAATCTCATCTGGTCTAAATACATACATACATACATACATACATACATACATACATACATACATACATA